>CM047808.1:124892236-125084129 GCA_026214975.1 Gentiana macrophylla | reverse complement strand
TTCTGACCTGGCAAATGCTCCCGGGCCGTGTGTGGGACAAGTAGAGGATTTCGACAAGTCTCAATTATCATGTCCGTATTTCTGACATTTTGACCATGAATGAGTTTGATCTTTGGGATCAATGAGATGCAAATTTGGTTTGCACCCAAGCATGCCGATCTCTTTAAGAAGATCCGAGTGTACTTTCTTTGAGACACCGAAATACCTCGCTGGGTTGCTAGCAACTTTGCCTTTAGAAATACTTGAGGTTGCCTGAATCCTGACTTCAAAAGCTTTGGCAGCAATGCCTTGATTTTGAATATTTCTTGTGAGTCATCTCTGTCCAAATTATGTCGTCCACGTAAACAATTAGAATAGATCTCATCCCATTAAGGTTTTAACAAACATGGTGTAGTCCAACTGTTGCATTGATAGTAACTTGGCCAGTTTTAATCACAGAGGTGAGTTTCCCAAGCCGAGCTCGGGGAATTTATTTTAGACCCCGTCATGCAGATTTTCTCCGAGTTTGAGACCATGCCCTTAGTCTTAGGTTTATCAAAGGCACTGGGAATGGTCATAAAACATCCTCTTTTAGGTCCACAATTAAGAAAAGCATTCTTAACATCAAGTTGGAAGAGGGGCCGGTCAAGTTGAGTAGCAAGAGAGAATAAAACTCTAATAGTATTTAACTTAGCAAAGAGGGCAAATGTTTCTTGATAGTCAGAGACCATAAGTTTGGGTAAAACCCCCAGCAACAAGTCTAGCCTTATACTTATGCAAACTACCATCCGCATTATACTTGATAGTAAAAAGCTCATTTACTGACTAATGAGGTTTCTTGCCCGGTGGTAGATTTGTTAATGTCAAATCTGGTTTTTATAAGAAGCAGACATTTACGTGTTAATAGCATCTTTCCAAGCGAGGATATGTAAGGGCCTACATGAATGTTTTTAGGATGACCTCCTTATCTAAACTTTTAGTAAACATGCGAGAATGTAGGAGATAATTTTTCATAAGAAAGATGACTTGTAAATAGGGTGATCAGGTCAGTAAAACTTGCACTCTCCTCTAAGAGCAATAGGAGATCATCCTCGAGAAGAGTGACAAGGATTACGAGTCATACGGATCCTCGGGAGCTTGGTCAATTTTCGATCTGAGGAGGTGACATACAGAGTGCTCTCATGTTGGTTTAGATTACCATCGATCCACGGTAGGAGTCTTGAACTTTGTTACTGCTTTGGTAGACTTTGAGGGGAGGAAATTTGAACATGTGGAGGCCTTGTGACTTGGTCGAGGTGGGTGATTTTGAGTGTAATTGTCATGTTCTTGTTGAGAGATGGGGCGAGTTTTTGCGGTTTGTGGATCACCGTGTTCATTGATGACATCCAAAGATCCGGTGGGATTTGCTTGAACATGATGGGTCAGATTCTTCCTCACCGCATGGGGGTTAGAGATGGCAAAGAAGAAGCAATAACATCAAACATATCCCGATTAGTGGAGGAATCATGAAATTATTAGTTTGTTTCTTAAAGTCACGGAGTATCTTCAAAAAACTTGACATCCATGGAGTTGAAAAATTTCTTAGTGTTGGGTGAGTAGCACTTGTACTTTTGGTGATTAGAGTACCCAGCAAGATACATTTTGTGCCCTATGATCGACTTATACATTATGAGCATGAACATAGACAAAAACCGTGCAACCAAAAGTTTTGAGAGGACATTACGGTGAGGTGAGTGCAGGGGTGTGTGATCATGGTGGTGTAAAGGAGTTTTAAATTGTAAAACCTACTAGGCAATCTATTGATCGGGTAGCAAGCGATTAATATGGCATCACCCCACAAGTATTTAGGCACATTCATAAAAAACATAATTGCACTAGCCATTTTCAAGTATGTGTCTATTTTTCCTTTCACAATGCCATTTTGTTGAGGGTTTCAACCATGACTACTAATGTGAACAATGCCTTTTTAGAGCAGAATTTTCCCAGTTAGTCTCAAAATATTCCTTGGCATTATCACTTTTTAGGACCTTAATTTTAGTTGAGAATTGAGTTAGAATCATGGTATAAAAATTCTTGAAAACCGTGCCAACTTGATTTTTCCTTCATGAGGAATGTCAAGTGAGTCTAGTGTGGTCATCAATAAAGTGATGAACCACATGACCGAAACATATCGACCACTGAAGGTCCCAAACATCAACGTGTATAGCGAGAAAAGTTAGATGGTATGTAAAGGCCGCAGTAAACACAGGACTAGTTAACTTAGCAAGTTGACAAGTTTCACATTGTAAGTTGGAAAGATTCAAATGATTAAACTTTTACGGAAAAAGGTTTTAAGATAAAGAAAGCTTGGGTATTTGATCTTTGGTGCCATGACATTACATCATTTAGTTTGTGACTAGAATTAAAAGCAAAATTAAGCGAGATTCTTCCAAGATATATAGGCCACACTGCATCCACCCTTTGCTGAGTCTGTACGAGAGATTTGTTCTGAAAAATACACTTATTGGGGAGAAAATAACATTCCATTTAGATCATTAGTCACTTTATTTCACGAAATCAGTTACAGTCAAGATTTGGGACATATAATACATCTCTTAATACAAATGTATCGAGAGATGTATGCGGTGCCAATTCACTTGTGCAAGAGAAAGCGATTCCATCGGCAATTTTGATCTTATAGTCGTTTTGCTGAGGTCTAATATTTTAAGGAGGCTTTTATTCCCGGTCATATGGGAAGATGCTCACGAATCAATGATCCGGGGCTGTATTATCAACGGAGGAAACAAATTTAGCATAGAAATTATTACAGGATGTTGTATGTGTGAAGCAATTTGAGACTTGGAGGAACCATCCAATTTAGCTAGGATAGCTTTGAAAACATCCGGGTTGTTAAATAGATGTGATGACCACTTTCTTGTCTTCGCTCACAACTTGCACCATAGTCTTCTCACATTATTTGCCCTTACCCCTGCTGTTTTGGGTTTCCGTGAAGTTTCAGCATGTTTCCTCTTTGTGATTTGATCTCTTGCGGTGATCACACCAAAGTTTATCCTTTTTCTTGTTGTTAGAGTCCCAAGAGTTGTGTTTCTTATCACGCTTGGTCACCATTTTTGCCATAAGAGATGAGGCGGACCTTTCAACTTGGTTTTCGAGACGGAGAGTCCTTAAGCATCAATTTTCTCCTACTTTCCTCGTGCTTAACCCGGCCAAAAATGGCTTTTAGGGAGGGTAAAGGTTTTTAGAGAGGACCCTTCCTCGACATCATCAAGCGTAGCATTCAAGCCAATTAGAAACTTGAATATCCTCTACGTTTCGACAACCTTCTTGAAGAGGCGGCATCATCGGTGTTTGCCATTGAGTTCCTCAAACACATCAAGGCGATTCCATGCCTTGAGTCGGTTTGTTGTAATCTTGAGATTCGAGAGAGTTCACCTTCTTGGCGACTTTGAATGCGGGCTTGATCTCGTAAATTTGGATGTGTTGTCCTTTTTGAATAAAGGTCGCCTTGCATCATCCAATATCTCTTTTCGCGGTTTCATGTATCATGAAGTTTTATTAATTTCTTTTGTCATGGACACGATTAGGATCGCCATGACTTGATTGTTCTCCGTGTCCCAATCCTCCCGTGTAGGATCGGTTCGACCGGGCTTGACCTTCGTGCGGTTAGGTAGCCCATTTTCCTTTGGCCGAAATGAGCATTTTATACCTCACGGACCACATCAAGTAGTTGTTTCCATCTAATCTATGATTGATGAAGAGGTTTGATGAATTTTCGAGTAGCATCATGATTTTGTTGTTGGCACCCGAATCGTCATCGGATATAGTTGACATATTTTTGCAGATTTTGCGGCGGAAAAATTAAAGAAAGAGGTATATCTCGATACCATGAAGAGAAAAGCAGAGGTGAAGAATAATTTCTCATTGATTATTGATAATCGAGGGGGAATAAATAAAATTACAACCAAGAGGAGATGGAAAGACTCGAGGCAGGGTGGTGTGTGAGCAGGCCGAGGAAGATGTTTTGGGAACTAAAAGCGACTAGCAAGTATTAATTGGTTTATAGATAACACCAATTAATATTTAAACAAAACAAACTAGCCACAAATTAATTGGTTTATAGGTAACACCAATTAATATTACACAACATAATATATTGAATACATAACAAAATATATTATTACATGGTTGACCTTTTACGGTGCTTTGCTCTCTCAAGAAGGAATTCTTCCTTGTCTCTCCTGTGATAAAAGTACGATGGATCTAGACCATTGGAGATAGTTATCACCATTGAGTTTAGGAGTGGAGATTGACATTATAGAGGTTGGTGGTCGGGAAGAAGGATTTGTGGCTTTTCCTTGAGTTAACCTCGAAGAATGCTCGATAGCCATTTTGAAAAAGAGATTCTGAGTTTTTGTAAGAACTTTCTCTGATACCATGTAGAAGTAGAAAGAAGAGAGAAAAAAGAAGAAGAGAAACTTTCTTATCGATAAAACTCCTTATCGGGTAGGATAAGTGTTGATTACACTTTATAGAAGAGCCTCACTTGGCTATAAACATATCGAGAAAGTCTCTAACGGCTAATGAGCAGGAAAAACAGTTTTCTGTTCATTAGCCTTACTAAAGACAGAAAAAACAGCTAATCCATACATAATTAGCACTAGATTAATACATAGATTATCACTAATAGAAGACCATCTTTCACTTGATTATGCATTTAAAACTTTTCATAGCTAAGTTTAAATATAAACATTAACAGTTTACAACTTATACCACATGCTTTTAGATAATTAAAATGTTAGCATTTCATTATCTTCTTGATTAAACTAAGTGTCGAGATTCTACATGTACAAAAATTGTGAAAAATAGATACATTTGATACAGCCGTTGAGTTTTGAAAATTAAAAAAATATCATTAAATATTAATCAACACATTTCAAAGGCATATCATGTCGAGAAAAGTGCCCGACACACAATGTTCTAAAAATCGCATGCAGTGCCGCCTAGGCGCACCAGGCGTCTAAGCCTTAGCTCTGGGCGACTTCTGGGGGCGACAGAAGTCTTTGGGCGATTTTACGGCGGCGCAGGGCCCTCAGGCGCTCTAGAGCCTTCTGCAGGCGCTCTAGGCCCTTACAGGCGCTCTAGGCCGCCACAGGCAATTAGGGTTTCATGACTTTCATCTGGCGAACATCTAAGTTTTCCCAGTGTTAGACAAGAAAGAGGCATAAAACCACAAAACCCCCTTAAAACCACAAAACCCCCGTAAAACCCTAAACCCCCAGTAAAACCACTAAAACCCCCAAAACCCTAAAACCCTAAAAAACCTAAAGCGCTGGCGCCGCCTAAGCATACAGGCCCCTAGGCGCCCCTGTAGCGCGTCGTCTTCGCCTAGCGATTTTTAGAACATTGCCGACACAGAACACGGTACCCAAATTGAAGGGCCATTGCTTATTACGTTACAACAAATTCCATTTGCACTTTAATATGGTGAGACTACCTGTTAAATCACAGCTCAAATATCCTTTTAAAGGCAATAGATAGTTAGATACTACGTATGTGTATGCTAATTAGTACTATTTCAGCATTTTCAGGAATCGAGTAAAGGCTTAGAACAATAGGGAGCAATGAATGTGGCGGGTGAAATTAAATTATTCAAGGACCCAAATCATACAAGAACCACTTTACCTGTTGTCATATATTTGCTGAGATAGCAAGTCAATGTATATTTGAAGCTCCTGCTTTTCCTTCTCGTCTCCTCGGCCTGCATAAGTTTGATTTCCATATGTAAAAGTTTCATTCATTGAGACGTCATCACCAACTTAAAGGCAGCGTAGCATTTGAATGCATTCTGAAACACAGTATATAGCATATGCTAGAAAGACTCACTTGTGCCTTTAATGTTTTGACCAACTGCATCTGTTCTGAACATTTATCAGTCATGTCCTTCTGATCACGAATCTGTAGGAAAAGAAGCTTCTATCAATTAAAATAATACAACATATTTCAAAGAAAATATACTAAAGATGCATATATATTCACAGCAACCAATCAGCGGTCTCTACGAAAGGAAAAAGGTAACAATTACTATGCATTATCTAAGCTGATGCACACAAAGAATATCACCTTGGAAGAAGTCCACCTTCTGATAACAGGTATAAAGGAGAAACAAGAGAATTTGATATGTAATCAAATAATGATTCTGTTGAGCAAAAACCATTTGGCCAAAGAACATATTCCAAGATATGCTATAATCATGTCACTAGTTGGAAATGATAAGTACCTAAGATATGCTACAGGAATGGGGTGTCATTTGGTATAAGAGAAAACAAAGGTACCATGCTCAAACAAAGAAAGGGCAAGCAGTGACAACTCAAGAGATCCTAACCAACATTAGACAGTAAAGGGACTTGGAAGGGTGTTAGGAAGAAGCGATACCAATTAAGGAACAGCCCTGGAATGCAATCTGGACCATAGAATTTTCAAGGAAGAACCTAGATGATGGTCTATTGTGCTAGCAAGAGTGCCTTGCTTTCGGGACAATGGGAAGAATCACATTATTTTTGCTGAACAGTACTATACAAATTAACGGAATGAATTTTTACTTACAGAAAACAGTCTCGGGACTAACAAGTAATACTACATTTACTGCCTAAAAGGTAAATGCAGAAACTGTGGAACACTTGGAAGTCCTCCCCACAAATTCCAGTTAAAAGCTGATCAGACCACATTGTTTATGTTCGATATAAATTGTGTTTTCCTTAACAACTTAAGTTTTAAGGTGGGTTGGTAATATATCCTGGTACCATAGCAGGCCGGCTTTGTCGGTTTTCCACCATCGAGTTCTGCTACAGCTAAAGCTTACTCACCAGTGAATTTTTGACCCATCCTGCCCATTGTTAAACTGTGGGTCGTTTAGTTTTCAAATACTTATTTGCAAGTTCCAAACTCTAGTGTCGTTTAGTGTCTGAGTGATTCTTAGTAGGCGAAATTTCTCGTGTAGTGTTCGAGTATAGCACCACTATACACATTTTATGTGTGTCCTGGTAGGTTTGTGAAGAAAAAGATTAGATTTGTTAAAGAGCAGGCAGCTCGTGAACAAGCTCGTGTTCGGCTCGTTAGTGTTCGTGATCGTTTGTTCGTTTAGATTGCGAGCCGAACTCGAACATGATTGTAGGCTCGTTTTGCTTAACGAGCGAGGCTCGAGCTTAGTTCATGAGCGTTCGATTATGTTCGCGAACATGCTTATTATGTTAGCGAACATACTTATATAATGTTCGCGAACATGCTTATATGCTTATAATATATGTCTAACGAACCGAACTCGGCCGCAATTCGGGCGAATTGAGCCAAATTCGAGCCAAAGACAAAAAATATGTCTAAGCAGGCCGAGCTCGAGCGAGCTCGAACAGTTCATGTTTTAAGCAGAGCGAGCTCGAACATAATTTTTGTTCGTTTAACAAGCGAAGCGAGCTCGAGCGAGCTCATGATCTTAACGAGCTCGAGTTCGAACAGCCAATACTCGGCTCGGCTCGGCTCGTTAACAGCTCTAAAAAAGATGCTCCAAAAACAAACTATTAATATTGTTGGATGCTTATCTCTCTACAAGACTACAACAAAAGATTTATTCTTGTTGGGCATGGTAGCTTTGCTACAACATATGTCCACTCTTGTCCACGTGATGGAAAGCCTACACGTCAGGGGCGTGTCAATTACAAATGTATAAATTACACTTCCCCTTAAAAGCTTAAGCTTTTAAGTGAATTAAGTAATTTAAGTGAGTTGGTGACCAACAGAAGTCAACTCACTCCCCTTTTCTTTATGAGCAGCCTTTCTCTTATTTATACGATTTACCAAATAAAAATTTCCTCAGGTAAGAGATAAGAGACTAAGTTGCTGCTAAAAAAGCTAAAGCGGACACGAAAATTGGACATACAGTATCTAGAATCTTAGACCCAGCATTGCTCATTGTACAACACAGGAATTATTTCACAAAGCATATTTTCATTAAAATCGCACCATATTGTCCAATGTGGTTCTCAGGAATGAGCTTTCCCACATAAGGCATGGGCCTCTTGAGATGTCGCCTTCCACCGATTCAACTGAGCTTCCATCAAACCCATTTCCTTTGAAAGTGCAGAGGTCATAAGCTGGAATTCTCCTTTAATATCCTTTTTACCTGAAATAGCTTATAACCCTTGAGAATTAAATAACACAAAAAAAAACCCTACAACTTTCCTAATCAGAACAACCTGAACCCTGTATTGCTTCTTCCACTTTAACCTCCATCTCATTTTTGGTCCTAAATGATTTTTGCAGTTGATGCTCCAGCTCTTCAAGTTTGGATTGACATGTATCAACCATCTTTTTAGCAGTTTCAACAGCTTCTGCTTTTGTGTTGAATTCTCTCTCCTTGCGAATGACAAAAGACCTGTCTGACTGCAAAATTTTGCAGAAAATATCATGAAGTATGGTAATAAAACATAGAAATAAAGGTATCTTAAGATAAATGAGCTTAACCTGCAAAGAATCTGCGAGTCCTTTATACCTCTCTGCCTCAGCATTGAAATGATGAAGTTGATCATTTAACAATGTATAAGGACGAGATGAATAGACGTATTTATCATCCTTCAGTTCATTCTGCAAGGAAATCGAACTCAACAATCAATCATGCACTTAAGAAGACAAGGTCTAGTCACACTGTCATAGATCAAGTGTTAAGACTGATATATTCATTATTAGCATGTCCTTAAATGGTCAATCCAGATTCCCAACCTCTAGATCTTGTAGCTGCTTTAAGAGGATCTGATTGTCTTCTTGGGCATCTTGAAGCTCAGAGCAGCGGTCCTCAGCGAGTACCTAAATAACATCCTTTTTACTTATTAAAAGGACAAATCTATGAGTATAACAATACATGAGTGTATGAGTATACAGCGTGGAAGAGGAGGTATGCACCTTTGTTTCCTCAACAGAACTTCTCAGTTCTCGTAACCGATTTCCCTTGCCTATAGCTTTCTCAGGAGGCGGTTCCATTAACCATAACTGGAGAATGTAGTCCAGATGATACATATTTCTGCATTTTCAGATTTACCAGCTTTCGTCTACTTATTTCAAGTTCAGCCATGTTTTCATCAACTTCACCTAAAAGTGTGAGCCCAAACATAGCATATCACCATCATCAATTGAACTATAGCAAGCAGTAAGACCTAAATTCAACACTATAAGTTTCTTTCACAATATGTAAAACAATTTACAGAAGAAAACAACACAAGACTGTTCCTACATCGTGAGCCAATTACCATTGTATATAATCTACAACCTACTACTGCAACTTCAAAATCGAAATTCGTTTAAATTAGATCATAACTCTACACATCAGTCCCGGAGAGAGAGAGAGAGAGAGAGAAGACAGGGAGGGAGGAGAGAGAGAGATGAATTTTCACGTACCAGTAAGGCGCCTTATCTCTGATTGATCCGCTGAGTTATTCTCAATACAGGCCTGGATCATGTCAGCATACTGTTTATGCTTTGAATGAAGAACACCTATCACCTCGCGCAGATTATCAACTTCGCTTTCATCAGATCATCAATTTTGCATAACAGCACGGGATCTAATATTCCCAAGTGGTAACAATAAATGAAGATGTTTGAGCGTTAGAACATACCACGATCAACCAGCGGGCAACACCAAGAATAAATAATTACAAAAGCCCCTTTTAATTCAGGTGTCACCTAACCTTCTCCATTTGACCTGCCTTGGAAAGCTTCATGAAGGTTCTCTACTTTAGTTCTCTGCTCTTCAACAGCATCTTCCAAGACTTTAATTAGTTCCAGCGTAGAGGCTTGGCGCCTAGCTAAATCCTTTTTATACAATCCATATATCCATCATTGCCAATGCTATTAATGGAATCAGTCTGCAGTAGCCTGCAGAGAAAAACCTCTTCTGCAGGACCAGGCGGAATTAAACCTGGAAGAAATCATCATTAATATGTAAAAGGATGTTATAATCACCAATCAATTTTCCAATAAGCCATGAAAACGTTCTGTACTGCAATGAACACTTTAAAAACAACCTCGTGAATGATCTAAATGATCCAAGCTTTTGAGAACAGTTCGGCGGCACCAGTTAAGTAAACCCAGGAGGATTAAATCACCAAACAACTGATACGGCATTTGGAAAGGATCAGAAAATAATATTAAAAATAAATGAAAAAGTAGTAGACCATGTAACAGAGGAGCAAAACAAAGAAGTTACCTGATTCCATAGTCGATTCACAGCTATTAGCACATCATCATAAGAAGCCTGCTTATCTCTTAATTCTTTCATTTCGCTTCAAGCTCATGCAACCTTTTCTTTGCATCTCCAACTGCTGCACTAGTTTCTGATTCTGGTATTGAAGAACTGCAGCATCGACCTGCCCATTACCAGATTCTTTTTAAAAAAACAATTGATTTTTCTTTTTTACTTGTTGCTATAAACAAAACCATTCATGCAGGGACAGAATAATAAGGCTTTGCTCTTATTTTTTAAATTTGATTTATTTCCATAAATTTTCATCATCAACTTAGCCTCTCAAATTTGAGGTGTTCTTATAATACCTCGGGTAAACTTTCCCCTGAACAAAACAAGACAATTCTCTAGTTCAAAACCGCTCACTGAGAAACTTACACTTCAAATATCCATGTTGTTCTCAAAATCGGAATATCTCTTCTATATAGTTTTATTATTCTTTTTTACATTTCAATTGACAAGGTGTGAAAAAAAAATAGGTTCAAACTATTAGTGCTGAGGTACCAAGTGCCAACAAACCTTGAACCTTAAGCCACAAGAACATGATTGATAATTTAAAGTACAATCAGAGAATTCATAGCCTCAATCTTACAGGAACTAGTTATTCTCACCCAAGCACCTTCTCTAAAGACAATTAACACAAATGATCATCCCATGTAAGGTTATTCGACTGACCCCTTCACACTTGATGATATGCCACAAATCTAACCATGCCTTAGGTAGGTTCATGAATTTGAAAAGAAGCGCCCTTCATAATACCATTGAGGCTCCATGCGGCTTGGCATATAGTTCCGTTCGAATAATCAACCTAAGAAATCACTATAGTTTCCTCAAAAGAAAAAAAGAAAAGAAAAGAAAACACTATAGAAACACATCATAACCGAGTATCATCAATCACTTGGCAAGAATTGACTGAATAATTTACAATCAAGACAATACCCATGTACCATTTTTATTTTCTTTTATTGGAAGTTTAAGAAAAACTAGCACTTTAAATTCACGAACCTGCTAAAGATCAATACAAAACTTCTGACACTTCAGTGAAATTAAAGTCGCCCTGACAGACTTCGATTGGTAAAAAAGCATCCACAGTTTAATAGAAATTATAGGATAGAGAAGAATAGTATCCAATGACATTAAAATCAACAAAATTAGAAAGAACGGGGAAAGCTACTTCGGCTGCAGCATATTCTCACAATCTAGCAAGAAGGCCCACAACCAGCCCTAAACTGCCTTCATGAAAATGATAGCAATAACCACGAATATTATGCTTTCAGATAACAGATAATCAGACTGTAGGAAATGTTACATAAGCAAGTATCAATTTAGTTCATTGATCACATTGACTAAATCAAATTGCCTTACTTGAAGATAACATTTTTGTTGAAGATATTAAAGGATCAACAAAATCTACAATATTCTTAACTCAATTGTATTACCTATCCCCATAAACAAGTTTAAAAAAAACTGACACCCTTGCCCCCGCCCACACCCCACGATAAGAAAGGGAGCAGACATTTCTACTGTCAATTCCAAGCTTAAATAGCTGCATGCTATGACTCAATAGCTCAAACAACTAATTCTACACATGTAGACATCCGCAAGCATTCCCCAAATTAACTAATTATCTCTTCAAATTAAACATACAAAAAAAAAGTCCCACAAAAAAAACGATGTCAGTTATGTTTATACGAACAATTTTGCATCATACGACCTAAACTCAAGCAAAGATACATATATTCCATCGGCATATACAGCTTGATAATGGAGCTGGCAATTCTGCGTGAAACTTACAGTTCTGTTGTTGTCACCGGAAGCAGAATCAGCATGAGGCCGCTTATTCGGCGGCTCTTCGGCTTCATCGTTTTCCATTTCTTCACAATTGTTTTTCCGGTCAGGTAAAGTTAACACGTCAAACGTCTCCCCGGAGCAACAAGTTCGAAAAGCTTCAACTGTCCTGCGAGAAAACGAATTGCGGGAAAATGAAGGGCATAAGAAATCAATTGAGATTTATGGTATACACAACTATTATTTACTTCTAGTAATAATTTGTTTCATACAAAAATAAATAAAAAAAATTAATACGTTATGAGTCATGTTATAAAATGTTACTATATGTGGTAATATTTCAGTTAAACAAATTAATATGTTATGAGTCATGTTATAAATAAATTTGTATCACAATTATATTGTATTATGAAAGCTTTCATACTTTGGGATTAAGAAGTCTTTCGACCTTTAAAGATAGATTTGTCAAATTTTATGACAAATGAAATATCGTAATATTACGTATAAATCGTAGAAATCACGTGAAATATCGTTAAAATATAATTAATTTTAACGGTTTCTTTTGTAAAAGTTAAACCGTTTTTGCTTTTAGATATCGTAAAATAGATCCCTTTTGATAAAAGAAAATATAATCAATTTGTTAACTCCAACGATCATTTTAAATTGGGGATTTAAAATGTGCTGGTGTTGAAGTGTCATTAGAGTTCCTGAAATCATACTTAGTTCGAATATTAATCATCACATTCAATATAATTAAAATCATTTTCTCATTTGAAATCATTGTTATTAGAGTTCTTGAAACCAATATCGAATATTAATCATCACGTTTAATATAATCAAAATCATTTTGTCACTCAAAGTCATCCCATTCGAAATTCTTTCGAATTCGAGTTTGAAAGTGTTAGAAACTTTTGACATAAGCGAGCCGAACTCAAAGCGTGATTATTATGTTATCAGTTGATCTCAAGCAATTCTTTTCTCTCGAGCGATTTCAAGCCAAGTTCAAATATTATTGTTTTAAGAAATGGTTTGATGCGATAAGTAAATGTTTGATTCGGATCGGATCGTTATTGAGAACCAACTCATTTAATGAAGCCACGTCGTACTTTCACTTTCCCAAATATTTATGGATCGAATATAAAAACAAGCCGAGCACATTTTACTCGGCATAGCCGTTGTAAACGATAGGCTGAAGAAGATCGGTACGTTTTATCATTTCATTCATGGTCTCTCTGTCGCTTTCACTTGACACAAGTTTGAATGTCTCCCTTTTCCACGATTTTGTTTTTTCTTCTTTGTCACTTGCCTATATTTTCTCCTTACACTAATGCGCTTTTCCTTGCCTCAGTTTTGGTTATTTTTTTTTATTTTTATTATTAGTCGATTCTCTCTTGAATCGTGATCATACACCTGTGTATTGCTTATTTTTTCATATTTTGGGGGTTGAGATCCACTTGTGTTGATTGGGGTTTACATTCCGTCTGCAAGTAGTAGCATTGTGTGTGTTGCATCTTTTTATAGCAAGGCCAGTTATCGTGAATCATCATGTCCGGTGCTAAGTCACAGAAGAATTATGTATGTGCTGCAGCTCGCGTATCTAATTCTCTGCATCCATTTGAATTTGACATCATTGCACATAAATTTTATCAATTTTTTTAATCTGAATCCACCTGTGTCCGCATTGGTATTACCGGGGCGGATGTCCATGTATTGGGGTGGGGCCACGTGACCCCGCTGAGATCCAAAATTTTGGATAAAAATGTAGTTTCTGCTCTAGTTGCGCTGGAACAAATTCCTGGACCCGCCTATGGGTATTACGTGACCTATCCAGCGTAGCTTGATGTACTTCTCTAGTTATACCATTCATGCGGTCAGGGCCAGCCCTGGCGTTTTTTGGGCTTAAGGCCAAGTTCCCGGATTGGGCCTTAATTCAATCTATTGATAGCGCCAGCATACCTACAAAGTAGTCTTTTCTAGCATATTTAAAACAAAAACCAAATTCATACATTATCTGAAAAGCGTTAGATATTTTTCATAAATAAATGTTTTGATTATCGTTTGCATAGGAGTTGCCCGTGCGAATTAATGTTATCGCTTAGCGAAGCGGGTTCGACTTGCCGGTCGGTCGCGGTGGGTCGAGTGAGCCCGAGCCGCCAGCTTCGCAAGGGTCGAGGCGGCACCAACTCGTGGGGTTCGAAGCGCGCCCTCTAAACCAATACATGCATCAGTTCATGAAGGACATGCATTTTGAATCCATGCTCCTTTTCGGATTACGAATTTGGCTGATGCACCTCTGCATGCGAATGGTGATAACCCTTACCTTTTCGTGTAGGAACACCTCAGTTCGAATTGGGCTTCCTTCAGCCTATAAAAAGGCATAGTATGCATATGAATTTTACACAAGTTTGAATGCATCATCAGAACAAAAATTTGGGCCTTTATCATAAAAAAAATTAACATATTATATTAGGTTGGATCGGATTGAATCTACACGATTTTTTTTTTCTTTTAGCAAAACATGTAACGTTGGGCTTAAGACCGCGGTCTCTCTAGCCTCACTATAGGGCTGGCCCTGCATGTGGTGGCTGAGTGGCAATAAGTGTCCTCTTCTCATCACGGAATGTGCCTATTGAAGCCACTTAGCCCATGCATTATTGGTCTGTAATAATGAGATGTATTGTTCAGACTAGCTTGTGAAGAGCATCTCCTGAAGTAGTCTAATTCTACTTTTACATGGGCCTAGTTATCCGTACGCTGTGAATTTATTTACTGTGTTTTTTTTAAAAGGAATAGTATGAAGTGTGCACATCTATCTGTGTCAAAGAGGAAAGAGGGTTTCCGTTATATGTGTTAGAGGAATATGCATATGTGAGACTGAATTGGTGGTTTTAATGTATTGTTTGTATATGTAATATGTCTACATTCTCTTCTTGATTATGTGTATAATTTGGATTGATTTGCATGTTGTTCTTAGCAAAAGTAGCGGGAGTAATGAAATATGGAAAAAGATCTTTTTGATTTGTCCTTCCCTTTTATAATGTTAGATGTATACATCCCAAGTTGTTATTTCATGTAGATGGGATCTCATGACTGCTGAATAACGGTTTTAATGTCCACCTATTCTGGATCATGTGTTTGTAATGGATAGCAGACTACTTGTTCTGTTCAACGATTTGGGGGTCCACCGTTCACATATTTTGTACCTTGCGTTTGTTGGTTGATGCTGTAGTCATGAAGAGGTGCTTCCTAGTACCAAAGAAATTTAATTGCTTGGTTCATCATGTGTTTATTTTTCCAGTGTCTTGACATGTTTCCCTTTGTAACTCCTCTTATTTTCAACCATCCATTGATGCTTAGTCAGAAAATAGAGGACACTATTACTCCCATGGTAAGTGTATTAGTATTAATTGAAAGATCAATAATCTTTGCCCCTAGAGGATCATAGCTGTTTGTGTGTGGGATTAATAGTAAAATTGGTCATCCATTGTGTTGTCTGTAAACTATTTATTGCTAGTTGTCACTACTTGGGTCTGTATGCTTTTGACATTAAATTATGAGTTGTACTTGATGTTTATGAATGGATAAGGTGAGTTTTTCCTATTGAGAGAATGATCCTTTCGTTTTAGCTTGCTGCTCTGTTCTTGTTTGTGTACTGGATTCTCACGTCAGGTCTTTACAGAATGCTGCTACCAGTTTCTAAGCCTTGGATGAACAAGAAAGAATTATTCCATTTGTAGCATGCTCACTACTGCTTTATTAATCCTAAAATTTTGGATTTATAATTTTGTAAGTTTAGCATCAAAGCTTTAGAAGTGAGGTGATTTGATGTTTTGCACCTAGTCAGCGTATTGGTTAATAAGATGAGAAATTCCTTTTTAAGCTTCCACTCAGGTCAGTTCCAGCCAATTGTTAGGATTGGCTTTGGTAAAAGAACAATCGTTTACTTAATTATTTTTATTTTTTCCTCTGAAGAGTGCGGATGATATGGATAACATTCTCTCCAGTTCAGAATGGAAGTCTTGACACAACGGTAAAAATTGTTACGTGACTGAGTTTTGGCACAATGATAGAAGTTGTTTCTGTGTGACCATAGGTCACAGGTTCAAGCCATGTGAAAATAACCTCCTTTGAAATGTAACGTAAGGCGGTGTACTATAGACTCTTTCCGGACCCTGTATAGACAAGGGATTCGTCTATGCACCAGGCTGCCCTTTTTATTGTATTTCAAGTTTTGTACCAGAGCAGCAAACTGAAGGAATATAAAAACATAGTTGCAAATCTGCATGCTATATTCAAAATATCCAATTTGACGATGATTTAGTTGACAACGTTTTATATTTGTGATGCAGTGTATGACTTATCAATGGCAAGCTTTTCCGGCATGGAGAATACTAGGGATCCTCGATCTGGGGGTAAGATTGCTACTAAGAGGTACAGGACACACAACACTACCCCGTATGACCGCCCTCCTGCGTCCCCACAACTGCCTCCAAAGCATCATAATTGGATTTCTGATGTCATTTTTCCTACTACCCGCATGATTGCATCAGGTGCCGCCAAGATATTTACCTCTCTTTTTGATTCTGATGACTCCTCTTCTTTGTCTTCATCAGACAGCACACATGCTTCTGAGAATGATGATATCGACAATGACAATTACTATGAGGCTTTTAATGGCTCTAGTTGCTTAAATGAAGATCCAGGGACTACGTCAGAAGCTGTGAAAAGTATTAATGTGGATGATCCTCAACTTAGTGCCCAAAAAAGTGATGCAAACCATGTTGAGCAACTTCTTTTAGAAGGAAAATTCTCAAGCCAAGAGTGTGATAAATTTATACAGATAATCAACTCCCGAGTTTCGGGTACCACTGACACACATGATAAGAATTTGGGCAGAGATGCGAACGGTACATTCAGTAAATCTGTAATGGAGGCAAGGAAATGGCTGGAAGAGAAGAAAGTTGGATATAGTCCCTTGTCATACTGGGCTGATGCATGTGATGGTTCGAAATTTATTCTGCGTAAACAGATTGATAATGAAGTTGGATCGCCTAAAGATGTTGCTAAATCTTATATGAAATATCGCCCCCCTTGGGCATCTCCTTCTGCTGAACATGTTTTGAGCTCCCCATTATCATCGAGAAGTCCGGTTATCAGACAAGTACTTTCACTGCCAGCTGGCGAGGAGTCCTCATCTTCATTCAAGAAAGCGGTCTTGTCTGGCTTCTGGTTCTTGGAATATCCAGGAAGAAATCGCAAGAAGTGCGATCAAAGGCCACTGAAGATTTACTGCAGTCTTCTCCATCCTTAAAAGTAGGTGACATTTTAGCAAGTCATTCATCATTTCTCACTAGAGAAGATGATGGAAACAAGTTGAATTCGTCAGTAAATACTAAAGCACGTGATCCCTTGAAGAAAATTGCAATGTCGGAGATGATATCAAATGTGGGTGGAATCGAAACTTTGAATGCGGTTGAAGTTTCTTCTTTAGTGTCTAAAAAGACTGCAGGTGAACTCACATCTTTAAACATGGGCCCGTTCAGTTCAGATGTCAGTGACAATCCTCGTTTAATAATCCATATTAAAGATTCAACAGTAGTAGAGGAAATTGGTAATTGTGATGTAACAGAGAATGTGAATAATTATTGTACGTCTTCAAAAGCAGAAGTGGGGGGTATTATTGAGAAAATTCAGTCAGAATTGAGTGAGAAAAAGGGTGATGAGATGGTTGTTGGTAATATGACTAGTGATGTGGAAAACAAGCGGGCTATTGTGAGTGAAACCAATGTAGAAGTCCCAGATGTGCATGAAACTGCAGAAAGCTTTGATAATTTTTCTCAAGGTTCTGGCATGGTTAATGAGGAATTACCGTTGGCGTATTTAGTTAAAGGGATAGCCAAGGAAGCAGCCGGTGGCGGTGGTGGGATGCAAGTGAAGCAAGAAGGGAAGAAAACAACAGGGAAATATAGCCGGAGATGCAAAACTAAGGGGTAAATGATGCAAGATGTTGCTGTTCATTTTTTTTTCTCTTAAAGATAATAGATGTTGCTGTTTTCTGGGCTGTGGATTTGTTAGGGGAGACATGTCAGCACAAGCTTTGAGGGGATTGTTAGTAGGGTACCACCACACTGCTGCGACTCGACACATTCTGACATTTTTAATGCGATTTTATATCGTATAATAGCGGATTTTTGAAAGATGGAGCAGTGGGCGGGTGTAGCAGTGTGGAGCCGAGAGAGAGTAAGTTTGTACTTTTGCATAGTATGGATACAGAGCTTTTAGTGATGATAGGGGGTCCGATGTTAATCTGTGCAAAAACACGAGATTTAGCTTTTGATTTGGTGTGATAACTTGAAAGCTAAAAGCTAGATTTAGGAAAGCTTTAGCTCTAAATTTGTTTAGATTTCGTTCCCGTTGTGTTGTGTGCCTTTACGATCACCCCCGCCTTTTTCTTTCTCTTTCTCTTTCTCTTCTGGAGCATTACGATCACACTCTCATTTGTGTTGTGTAAACTGTTTTTGTTTTTATTTTTATTTTTATTTTTACTATACCACTACTTGGGCTCTGTTGTTGGATTGAGGGAAAAGAAAAGGGAAAAGAAAAGGAGAGGACTATCTAAATGTTGTAACCGGAGTACCCACCCCCATCCTTAGTAAAGCAAAATAGGTTGATTCATGTAATTTCGCATTTATGACACGGAGTACTGTAACGTTCCTCTAGCATGATTAGGGTTTAATCTCTCTCCCTCCAATCTAAATCTAAATGTTGTTGTAACTGGGGTACCAACCCTCCAACTATGCTCTCCCTACCTTATTGGTAGGTAACAATGATTAATGCATTTGATTTTCATAAATGAACCCACATGCACTACTCCAACTTAGGTGCAAGGATCATCGCTTACCAGCTTTAGATAAAATTCATTGGCTAAAAAATCAAATTTTAGTAAGCAAATCTTTGTTTTTATTGAGGAAAACCAACAAATTTTATGAAAGCGAGATCCGCATAAGCGAGCGGAGATTACATCAAAAAGGAGGATTGTCGCCATGTCTACAGCGAGAAGGTGCGCAGGGGACATAACTAGAGCTTTTAACAAAAGTGAAGCAACAAGAGGCAAAGGAGGCCAAAGCCAAGAGGCAGTCACGAGCAAGACAACCGATCCTCCGATGGACGCAATAAGCCCTGAATGCAAGATAGGCAATAAATTTTAAAGATCATAGAAGATAAGCGCAGCCGGACTCCCTCGGTGAGAGAAAAGTAGATCGCACGCATCTCCAAAAGTTCTGGGGCATCACTCGGGTCGGTGTGGAAGGAGAAGGCGGCCACAATAGACCCATCCGAATTTCTAAAAAGCATCCCGATACCCAATCCAAGACTTACTGAAGCATCCGTGTTATACTTCCATGTTCCCGCAAGCGGCAGATCCAAAATCTTTATTAATAGATTAAATATTGCAAATCTAAAAACCATTATACATTGATTATAACAGAAAAAGAAGAAAAATAATTTAGAAAAATGTGTTATCATAGCCCTAAAACGGTTTTTGTTCATTTTAATTTTTTTTCCCGATACGAAAGGTTACACACCTTAATTATCGCTTTAATAGGCTCGAATCACGATTTCCAGGATCGAGATATAATCTAAATTAACAATTAGGTAGATGTTTTAAATACTGATCTATTTTCTTTTTCCTTATTATCTAGTGTGATTTATTTGATACCGATATTATTTGAATTATATTGAGTATTATGTTTTTTAAATCGTATTGAGTATTCCTTCAAAAAAAAAAAAAAAAAAAAATCGTTCCCTCAAAAAAAAAAAAAAAAAAATCGTATTGAGTATTATGCTAAATACAACGTACATGTGTATATGTATTACGAAAATTAGAAAATAGTTTTAAAAAAATTATGTATTCTTTCCTGGAAAAGAAAATTTTATTGAAAAAGAAAGTATACATCATTTCTGCACTTTTGAAAACCAAATGGCCGCCGCCTGTTGTCGTCCTCCGATCAGGCACCACCAAGCCTCCTCCGATTCTTCAGTCTTCGATTTTCACATAGTATCCCAACCAATCAACCGAGTCCATTTCAAATGTTCAACCCCAGCAGCTATTGCCTCTCGAGGCTCAACCGTAGCTGTCTCCGAACCGGAGCCCGTCTTTACCTCCGTCAAGACCTTCGCTCCCGCCACTGTTGCCAACCTCGGCCCAGGTTTTGACTTCCTCGGCTGTGCAGTCGACGGTGTCGGAGACCACGTTACTCTCCGGGTTGACCCCGACGTTCAACCTGGCAACATCTCGATTTCTGATATCTCCGGCGCCGGTAGCAAACTCAGCAAGAACCCTCTTTGGAATTGCGCTGGTATCGCTGCCTTAACCGCCATGAAAATGATGAAAATCAAATCAGTTGGCCTTTTCTCTCCCTTGAGAAAGGGTTGCCGCTTGGTAGTGGGCTCGGGTCTAGTGCTGCCAGCGCAGCTGCGGGTGCGGTAGCTGTGAATGAGTTATTTGGCCGCCCATTATCAGTGTCTGACCTTGTTCTTGCTGGATTGGAATCAGAGAAAAAGGTATCTGGGTACCATGCTGATAATATTGCTCCGGCTATAATGGGAGGGTTTGTGTTAATCCGTAGCTATGAACCTTTGGAACTATTACCACTCAAGTTTCCGCAAGAAAAAGACTTGTTTTTCGTGCTGGTTAGCCCTGAATTTGAGGCTCCAACTAAGAAAATGAGGGCAGCATTAGCTACTGAAATAACCATGTCCGACCATGTCTGGAATTGCAGCCAGGCTGGGGCGCTGGTGGCTGCGGTGTTGCAGGGAGATCTGAGGGGTTTGGGGAAGGCATTGTCGTCTGACAGAATAGTTGAGCCTAAAAGAGCACCTTTGATTCCTGGAATGGAAGCTGTGAAGGTGGCTGCATTGGATGCAGGGGCATTTGGTTGTACTATTAGTGGTGCTGGACCGACTGCTGTTGCCGTGACAGACAATGAGGAGGAAGGGAGAGAGATTGGGGAGAGGATGGCTGAGGCCTTTTTGAATGTGGGGAATCTCAAGGCCTTGGCCATAGTCAGGCAACTCGATCGTGTTGGTGCTAGGCTCATAGAAAGCACTCCATCCAAATACTAGTTGCTGATTTCTTGATTTCATGTGCCAAAGGACACCAAGTTGTGCTAATTGGTGTTATTCGTTGTCTAGCTGGTAGAGATATGTATGGTTTTGGATTGTGAACTTATGTTGGTGACTTTGAAAGAATTCATAGGTTGGAAAACTAGCTCCTTGCAATTTCTTTCTTTGAATCCATCATTCTCCTAGTGGTTAGCTGGTTGTGCAAATAAAATGGTCATATCATGCATGGGCAATACGTTGAGCAAGGCGGGAAATTTTCATCGGGGCCTTGTGCAATTTTGCAATTGTCTCTGTATCTAGCATTGAATTATGCATAACGTGTATTGGTTTTATGGTTATGAAATTTTGACCTTGTTTTTGAGCTCTTATGTTGATGAATGTCAAATGCTAAAAGCTTTCCTTTTGTGCAGTATAACCATCTTTGTATGTACTTTACCTTCAACCTAACTTCAAATAGTTCTTTGTTCTGGTTTTGTCTCTAGGGATATTAACCTAAGGCCCCACCTTAATTTAGTAAGCGGATAATATAACCAAAGGCACTTAAGAGGAGAAAATAAAGTTGAAACAGAGAAATAGGCCTTTTGTTGCTCTTCCACACAATAGTCATCATAATACACATGATGCAGCTACAATCAGTTTCACACATCACTGATTTCCCCATTGCTGTTAATTCTCTACTTGTGTTAATTCTGGTGCCTGTCATTGATTTCTGCTTCATGCTGTAGCTTCTTTTCCCGATTCAAGTTAGGTTAGTTTAGGTACAGTATCAAGAATCAAGATGGATCCCTCATGTAAATGTACTGAAACAGAAGGATTCTTTGATGTATACGACTCAACTCAACTCATGCAAGCAGCAGGGCAATTCAGGATTCTGTATATTGCTGCTTTCTACCTGTGATTGTTGTGGATTGCATCAACTATATGTATCCCTCCGAGTTGCTAATTGTTGCGAGTTTCTAAAGCTTTATTTTGCTTGTAAACATGAGTAGCTTATAACAGCTTGATAGCCAACAGTATACATTATTTGTTTAGTTACAATCCAAATAGGAGCTTGATTTCAAGTATATGGATTGTTCGTCAAACTTATAAATCTTCCAGGACGTTTAACCCTCCGAGTTGCTAATTGTTGTGAGTTTCTAAAGCTTTATTTTGCTTGTAAACATGACACTACCAGGCAGTTGCTTGGATGCTGTTTAAATTTAGGCTGTCTTTAATGGCATCACACTAAATTTAGAGAGTCTACTCTAGTGCCATCATTCCAAGAATCAACTTTCCATTGGTTGCTTGTTTTCGATATGTTGTCATGGTAAAAACACCGTGATTTAGTGAGTTTGTAGGATTTATTAACATTCATTTTTTTCCTTTCAGGAATCCAGCAGATATACATTTTCCTGTTTACATTGAAAGGTTCATTTGCTTATTATCCATGCTGAAACATTCTACAAACATATGCATAAATTTGTCATCTTTTAGGTAAAATGAAAGCTGTATATAAGGCAGAGCAAAGTTATGATGCCCTTACAGTAATACCATCTCCTCAATATATTTTCAGTTCAAATGGTACTTCTATCAATAGAGCCTAATGACTTATACTAGAACATGAGAAAACATGAATATGCATACGAAATTTTACAACAGAGATATTGAAAACTGAGACATTGTAGTACATCAAAATATATATACAGCCATCCTATAAAGGCTATCTTCCTTCAAGAACTTGTATTTAACCAGCATAGATTCTTGCTCTGATTTTTTTCGAAACTCCCTAGAATTCATGCTTACCTCCTGGCAAATAACGGGAACCAACGTTCTTGTAGAGAAGTATGGTGGGAGATCAAGAATATAAGGAAGATAAGAAGAAGGCCAACACCAACAGGAGATCCTCCGACTCTATGAAGAGACTCTTTCTCAGGTAATGAGATCATAAATGGAACTTTCTCTTTGTCTTCACTTGATAACCAATGCAATAAAAGGAGTAAAACAACAGGAATGATCATTAATATCAACCTAAACTGGTCCATCATGTCTTCATACTTTGACTCATAGCTCATATACCATGTGAAAACTAGGAACACGAAGAGTGTGACTAGGAAGAAGAAGAAGTGGATTGGTAAAGAGAGGTATTGAAGATAATCATAATACGAAGAATCGTAATATCTGGCCATGTTTTGAAGATGAAATAAGAATCACTTGAATGATGTGGGATTTAAGAGGGTTCTTGTGTGTGTTTTTGTTTGTTGAAGAAAGATGTTTCTAGACTTCTAGTTAAAGTTGTGGGAACTAGAAAAACTGTTTATTCTTCTGGATTCAACTGGAAATGTTTGACAAAGTTGTGTGTAATTGTAAAGGTGATTTATATAGAAAAAAAGGTATGTGGATGCACACCCTTTGTGGCTTGGAAAAAATATAGGCATACATTTGCTTTTCGAAATGCAATTGTTACACAACAAAATGATCATTGGTCAGAACAAGGGACACGTCACACGTTTCCTCTTTTGATTATTGTAGGACTCATATCAATCAATGAGTCGTAAACTATGATTAATGATATAAAAGTTTAATGTCTCATTTGTTATCATTTTGTAATGACAATAACACGGGAGGTTATTGTGTGGTGCATCGTGTGCAAACCCACACACCACACACTTTTATTCTCAGTATTTAAAGCTGTATGGATTACGATCAACCACCGTTATTTCCGTTCTCAAAATCTCTCACCACATGATAACTTCACAATAACATGACTCATTTATGTTGTACACATCAATTATTTGTAGGGGTCCTCACTGGTAGACATATATCAACAGTTATTTGATCAATAGATTTAATTGATTTGATGTGTGTTTGGTACTTGTGTGTGTGTTTTTTTTTTATAAAAACATGCTACTGTTTAGGCAAATTTGTCACACAACTTTTTAAGAGAAAAATAAATAAGTTTTAATGTTTGCTTTGCTAGTGGTTCTCCTTTGCTGGGAGAATACTTTACACTTCAGCAGATAGATGTTGCCAAAGATGAAATGTTGTTTTCAACTTTTTCATGGCAATTGGCAAACACATTCTTTCATCTACAGCTTTGTTAGCCAATGTGAAGGTGCCACGTAGCACCGTCCATGAACTATTTGCATGGGGGATACATATTATAAACATTATCCTTCATGTACTCATGGCAACGTGGGACTGCCAAATTTGGTCAACTTACTTTTCCCCTTCAGCTGCGGGGGAGTTTTTGCCTACCCACCATATGCAGAGGAAGGCACAAGACGATATCATCGTTTGTTTTTAAGCTGGATTTAAACTATGTGAGTCATATTTATTTAACTTGTCATTCCTTCCCTCTGCTGCCTTTCCCTCACATTTAAATCAACCTTAAACAAAATTTTATAACCCGAGGCTCCCTACCCACTTCCCTTTCGGTGTCAGAGGACTCATCTCTTCCCCAAGCATATGGGACACAATCGGTTACCATTATTGTCAATACGAAATTCGGTATTGCCAAAACATTATGTTGTAAAATTCAAACAAGCTGTTATGATAGTATCGCTCTGGCAATACCAATGACTGACACAGTCTATTAGATTTATTTTGAAGTTGGCAAGAACATTTGAAGGTACTGTTAATGAAATAAGATGTTATTTCTTCTAAAGTTGTTTTAATGAAGTAAGAGATACTTATCAAGTGTCTCTAATAGCTTATTTCCTATCTAGATGGTTTATCTCAAGATCGAACTACTGCTTTCTCAAAAGCCTTAAAGCGATAGGAGATAGATAATTAATGTATCTTTGATATATTAGAGGGATGTATGTGTCATATATAATTAGGCTTAAGTCACTCAGGTCAGATGGATGCATGTGTCTTCATTTGTAAGAATTCCAGCATTTAGTGCACTACTTCGTTTGATTTGGATATGTCGGGGGGGCTATTCACAACCTCTTGAAAATCGACCTAATTGAATTAAACATGTTTATATTATATACCGGTTTTTAAAATAAATGTCATTTTAACAATTCATACATAAATTGATAACAATGTATAAAAAGACTTAATTGCTTGTTTATCCTCAATTTGAAGTTCTTGAGCTTGTTCAGAATCAGGTCCCATTTCATGGGAAATGTTTGGTTAGTGTATATGCACGGTGAGGATACACATTTTATATTTAAAATACCCGTGTTTTTCAAGGTATTTTACCTTTTAGACTTTTCACACTTGGAAACAAGTGTTTTTACCTAAAAAAATCCCCCCAATAAAGGAATTATTTTTTGTCTCCCTTAATATACACAGATAACATATTAAACAATGATAAAGACACAAAATTGTGTCAAAACAATATGATTTTATATACTATTGTAAAGTTGACCATATATATTTGGCAGCAGTCCCACGTTACCATGAATACTCTCAAAACTGTATTTATTACACTTTATGTATAGTAGTCGTAGTAGTACATGAACAAGAATATTTATAATAATACTCTCTCCAGTCCCCCCATGCAAATTGTTCATGGACGGTGCTACGTGGCACTTTCACATTGGCTGGCAAAAATGTAAGATGAAAGAATATGTATATGCCATCAAAAAGTTGAAAACACCAATTTCATCTTTGGCAGCATCTGCATCTGCATCTGGTGAAGGGTAAAACTGTAAAGTATTTTCCCAAGAAAGGAGAACCACTAGGAAAGCAAAGATAAAATTTTTCTCTTAGAAAGCTGTGTTGACATATTTGTCTAAGCAGTAGCAAGTTTAGAAAAAGTGATATCAATTGAAATACAGAAAAAGCTAACACAAACGCGTAATTGTTTCTTAACACACACATCAATCACCTGTTCATATGTCGATCAGTAAGGCTCTACTCACTGTGATCCACAACTACAAAATCATTGATGTGGTGTGCAACATAAACGAAGCGTGTTACTGTCGTAACAAAATGATAACAAGTGGGACATGCGTACCATTTATCATGATGCAGGACTCATTACTCGTTACGGGTCCCGTGATCGATGGTGTAAAAGAATGTCCCGTGCCCTTTATGATCATTTTGTCATGGCAGCAGCATTTCAAAAAGTAGATGTAAAGTGTGTCTTTTTCCAATCCACAGAGGGTGTGCAACCACATACTTTTCTATATAAATCACCCTCACTTCACACACAACTTTATCAAACACTTCCAGTTGAATCCAGAAGAATAAACAGAGATATACACAGCTAGCTTTTCTACTTCCACTACTTTTAACTAGAAACATCTTTCTTCAACAACAAAGAAACCCTCTAAAATCCCACATATTTAACTAGAAGCGTCTTTCTTCATCAAACCAAACAAAAAAAACCCTCCTTGAATTCAAGTGATTTTTATTTCATCTTCAAACATGCCCAGATATTATGATTCTTCGTATTATGATTACCTTCAATACCTGTCTTTACCAATCCACTTCTTCTTCTTCCTAGCCACACTCTTCATGTTTCTAGTTTTCACATGGTATATGAGCTATGAGTCAAAGTATGAAGACATGATGGATCAGTGCAGGTTGATATTGATGATCATTCCTGTTGTTTTACTCCTTTTATTGCATTGGTTATCAAGTGAAGACAAAGAGAAAGTTCCATTTATGATCTCAATACCTGAGAGAGAGTCTCTTCATAGAGTCGGAGGATCTCCCGTTGGTGTCGGCCTTGTTCTTATCTTCCTTATATTCTTGACCTCCCACCATACTTCTCTACAAGAACGTTGGTTTCCGTTATTTGCCAGGAGGTAAGCATGAATTTCAAGGGAGATTCAAAAAAATCAGAGCAAGAATTGATGGCTGTGATCCATTACAACAAGTTCTTGAAGGAAGTTAGCCTTTATAGCATGGCTGTGTATATATATATATATATTGATGTACAATGTTTCAATTTCAATATTTCTGATGTAAAACTTTGAATGCATTCCTGTTTTCTTATGTTCTAGTATAAGTCATTAGGATAGAAGTACTATTTGGACTCAAAGGAATAATGAGGAGATGGTAACTTTGCTTTGCCTAATATATAACTTCCATTTCCATGAAAGATGACTACTTTATGCTTCAATTTGTAGTATGTTTCAGCAAGAATAATAAGCACACTTCAACAGAATCAAATGTAATAAACAACGGTTTGTATGGACTTTAATCAGGCTGGAAAATGTATATCTGCTGGATTTCAGAAAAAAAATGACTGGAAAAAAATCCTACAACAAAAGAACCAATCATACATAAAGTTCAAGGATGATTTGTGTTTCAAAAAACAATCAGCAAAGCAAGTACCTATAATAACACCCAAAAATAAAAGCAAACTAAAGTACCTTAACTAGCAAGTGATGTTTTATTCAATTTTTTTAGTCATTGTTTTATTGAATTAAATGGCAAACAACGAACTAATATCAGATGTATTCAAAGCTAAAGAATCATTCTCACTTGATAAAAGAACGTAATTATCACATTGAACTAGAGAATCATACCAACCATGGTGAGTATTGTGGAATTAGTCCATTCATTTTCTCAACTGGTATGGTGATGAAAAAAAGTTAAAGTGTGAATTAATGAGACCAGTTATGTCGGTAAAACTTACTTAAGTCAGAACTCCAATTAACTATCCGAAAGGAAACACAGGACACAATATCAGTGACATGGTTTGAGCATAAGTCATGACTAGGTTTGCCACAGTTGTTGCACATGAAATAAGTGAAGAAACAATTGCTAATTTTGTTCTGGAGCCAACTCCTGATACCCTAAGTAGCTTTGCGCAACTAACGTGAGACTTGATGCTTTCAGTATCTTTCTTCATTTTACTGATCTTCAGCTGCTGATATGCCTAAAAGTAGACAACTGGTTTCCAGAAAGAGTATAATTAGGTATAGAAAAACCCTGATGCCTTTGAAACAGATTTCCTATAGATTATGATCATTTCCAAAAACTAAGGATGGGCGGGCTCAAATACGTTGACAACGATAAAATCAGAGAACAATCAGGAATCAGTATCATGGCCAAAAAAGGTAGGAAAAACGATGGATATTACCTGTTCTAATCTCATAAAGACAAAGTAGAATATAACAACACTGTTCAATGTCAATTCATGCTGCTAATGACCCTGAAATAAAAGGAAATATGAAGACATTAATGTTGTACCACAGTCAAGCCAGTAAGAAATAAGAAAAAATGCTCCAGACCATGCTACTAACCAGTAAGCCAATGTGTTATTGAAGTTGCAGTGCTACTGATATAACCATCATGCTGCTAGAGACTCCAAATTTGAGCTGCTTCTACTTGACATAAAGCAATCGACTTAATAAGCAGTGACGGACACATCATAGAAGTATGAGCTATTCCCTCAATGCACATGTAAAGACGATGCTTCTCTAAAGTCTTTGTCAAGTAAAGAACATTCCAAATTTTTGTTCGATAGCCACCTTATATGGCTTAGAATTGTGGCCGCGCACCCATTTGCTGAGTGCTGTGAAGATCTGTGGTCAAGGTAATTGTCCATAAAGCAGCCCTGTCAGACAACTAAGAATTGCTTTGATCAAATCCTTCAGTAAACAAATTGTAACAAAACCAACATCTGGTGACCAGCAACAAGTCATTGTGTAATATTGTTATGAATGCTGATTAATGTTTCAGCTAGGTGCCTCTACTTAAGTCATAAGACACTTCAGTCCCACAGCGGAATTCACCTTTACCCAGTGATTTAAGACTCCTTTTACAGGAAACAACAAAATTAGACTACAAGCACTTGCCTCTATCCCCTTATTAGTATTGCATTTTGTCTCCAATCACATGATTCTCTCCTGCCAATCTTTTCCTTCACCATAGTACTTTGTAAAATGTAGCTGTACTAGAACTTCTGCAATCATAAAAGCCGTAGACCATATTGCTTTCCAGACACTGAAAAACCCCAAAAAGGTCTGATACTTTATTTACATCCTAGCTTCATATACCTTGCATCTGTATCCAACTGCAACCAGGGACTTTTTTCAAACCTTTTTCCTTCATGGCAATTCGCAACTTATCTGTGTCTTCCCAGTTGCTAGAAAGAGACGGAAAACCAGCAACAAGTACATAGTTTGCACCAAGTTCAGGCTCCCATTTAAGCAGAAGGTTTGCTAAATTCTCATCTCCATAAACGTTACGGCCATGATTCTTACATGAACTGATGAAGCTCCTCAAAATAACAGAATTTGGCTCCATTGGCATACTTCTGATAATTTGATAAGCTTCTTCAATCTTCCCAGCACGTCCAAACATGTCCACTAAGCATCCATAGTGTTCCATAGAAGGTGCTATATGGTATTCCTTCACTAATTTATTGAAATAATATTCCCCCTCGCCAACTAAGCCCATATGACTGCATGCAGAAAGGATGGCAGAGAAAGACTTGCTGTCAGGGTGCAAACCAGCTTCCTCCATTTTTGTAAACAATGTAATAGCTTCTTTGCCATAACCAAAGTCTGAGAGACCAGAGATCATGATTGTCCAAGACTGCAAATTTTTCTCTCCTAAGGAATTGAATATGTGGAAGGCTTCCTTGATATGTCCACACTTTGCATACATCTCAAGAAGAGCAGTTCCCAGTTCAACATGCAACTCAATACCACAAGTAACAATGTGGGAATGAATGGACTCTCCTAGTCGGATTTTGAGGAGATGAGTACAAGCAGAAACTAAGCTTACGTATGTAATAAAATTAGGTTCAATGTTTGCATGGACCATGTCTTGAAACATCAACAATGCCTTTTGGTGATAGCCGCTGTGAAGATTCAAAAGCAAAAGGAAACGTCAACACAAGCAACAAAAGAATCCACGCAACAAAGAACAAATCTAAAACTTGCTATAAAAGAAAGATGAAACAACAAATCAACCATCATATATGTATCAAAATATTGATTAGCTAGCAATCAACCATCTAAATTTCGAAATTCTTCTTCTTGTAGGAACACTAGCCAATCAGCCGATGTAACCATGAAAGTCAGTAACAATCATACAAAAATGTGACCATTTTATGCGTTAATGACAAAAGAAGTAACATACTCAATGGAAAACTAAATTGGGCAAAGAGAGTAGAAAGATTATCAGTAAAGTTCATTGCTTTATGCAATACTAGAATGCAAAGATTTCATACCAGCTAACATAAGCAGCCATTAATGAACTCCATGAAACAACATCTCTATCAGCCATTTCATCAAACACTTTCCTGGAGAATTCAATCACACCACATCCAGAGTACATTCTCAAAAGGGTATTACATATATGCGAATCCCATTCCAACCCCACCTTAAAAACCATCGCGTGGCCAGCCCCACCAACTCCAACCAACGAACATAGCCCACAAGCTTTAAACAAAAATGGATACGTAAATTTATCAGCTTTTAAGCCTCTTCGTTGAAGCTCAACAAATAATCTCACCGCCTCCAACGGTGTTCTGCTCTTTGAGTAGCATTTAATCATGGTGTTCATTGCAAAACTCGGAGGCCTGATTGGTGCATCATCAAATACCAATCTTGCGAACTGGATTGATACAGAAGATGATGCTAGGATGAATTTGGAGAAAATATACTCGTCATGATCAAGAGCTGTTTTGAGGAGGAGGGACTGGAGTTGCTGGAGATGTGTACTAGACTTGGACTGAAGAAGAAGCATTTGAATGTGGCGGGAAATCATCAAAGAATATTGTGAGAGGAACAATGAGACCGTGAATCTTAACAGCAGAAGAACGAGAATTAACCTTCAAAAAAAATTAAAAAGTATTTATTTAAATAATAAAAAAGAAATATATATATATATATATATATATATATATATATATATATATATATTACAAAAAAACACAGGGGCACACACACACAAACATACTGACTAGTGTAGATTGCAGAAGCGAAATTAGAAGGAAGAAGAATGGAGACAGCAGAGAATTCAAAGAGAAGTAAAAATGGGGCCGATGAAAAAGAAGGAGAGAAGAAGAAGAAGATAAAGCCACCTTTCAGACCTGCTCAAGATGACACCAAGCCACTGCTTCAAGATCCTGTATGTATACGTTAACCCTCCTTCTTCTTCTCCTTCTCCTGTTTTCTCTCCACTCGGCAATGGATGTTTCTAGTCTGTTTTTCTTTTTTTGTTTTTGAAACTCTATAAATTGGGGCTGATGTAATTTTTTATTTTGGTTGAATTTATTCTTGTTATGCAGATTTTAAGGTCAGACCCCATTGAAACTGAGGAAGCTGTGCTCCGTCTGCCTCCTTTTCCTTTCTCTAATCCTATGCCCTATGCTTAAATCCCCCTTTTTTTTTTTTGGTATTATCAACCCTGGAGAATTAGTTTTTGAGGAATAATTAGTTTATTTCATGGCAACACTCCAATTAATGGCAAATGTCCTCTTTATTTCTTAAAAAATCAATGAATGAAATGAGACCAACTTGGTTTTTTTTGAGTAAAACCTTTTTTTTTAAACAATAGAGAAAGAAAGATGTTATACCATACATGAACAATAATATATACACAATGTTTAGGCAAAAAAAGTCCATAGAAATATCTTTATCATGTTCAAGAAAATATACAGTGACCAAGAAATTGAACATTTTAGAGCAACAAGAAGCTATTGAAAGATTACTTGCATTCTAAAGGCAAAAGCAAGCAAGCAACTTGCTGGCTTTTGTTGCAGGTGCATTTCGATTGAAAGATTACTTTTTTCTTGAAGGGGAGACACAAGGAGATTACTGAGCCGACGACACACTACATACGTAGACAATAATAAAACTTATTCACTTCTTACATATTCTTTGTTCCTTTAACATCTTAAGCTTTATTTGGAAACAAAGAAAATTTGGACATGCTTGTCTTTGTTATTTAAAATGTTCATCCACAAAGAAACTTTGATAAGCAATGCCTGCCAGGTACTACTAAGGCAGTTTCTCCACACAAAAAGAGAGTGTATATAATAATTCAGAAAAATGAACATTCAGCACAAGCAACAAGCAGCGCATAAACGTTAAAAGAGAGATTTATCTAACAAACCAAAACCTACATGCTGCTTTGCCATTCTTCAAAACTTATCGATGAATCAGGATCAACAAACATGACTTCCACAAATGTAGATGATTTGGGAAAGCTCGATATCATATCAACCACTTCATCGTCCATCACCCAGTCAGGAGACCAATACACCACAAATTTCTTCAACACAAGTCCACACTCTAGTAAACTTCTTGCCACCTCTATCTCATCTTCTTTGCCTTTGAAATTCATCAACTTAACACAACTTACGGTAGATCTCAGGCATGTGATTTTGCTCAAGTCTTCTATTTCAGAAAGAACATGGTCTCCACATTTCTGTTCATCAAAAAGTTTATAACCAGTGTTATTTAAATTCCCTACAATATACAATGCAGTGATTTGTTGGGGACTATTGACAAGTAACAATAAGAAGAAAAAGGAAAAAGTATGGCATTTCAAAATTACATTCACCGCCACAAAAGATAAAATTCCAAGCATATTTCCTCTATAACAGCACAAAAACATTTGCATAAATTGGAATAACCATTTCCAATCCATAAGTATCAACTTTGTGTAGAAGTATGCGATGTTTCTTTTCATTTCTTCTTTTTAGGGAAGGGTGGTAATTCAATAGAATTTAAGGCTTTTCCATATAAGCAAGCAATTAGCTGGTAAAGTGAATTGTATCTACATCAAATGGAGGAAGAAGGCCTGAACAATTTGTATTCTAAAGGACATAGAAAATCACCATTTGCATGTTTAAATGGCTTAAAGTGTTGTAACATATGATACTTAATTCTACTAACAAAATAATTGGATTTGCAGGATTCACAATATAAGAAACATGCATTCCAAAGACAACCCAGCTTGCTTCTGTTGTTGCGTTTGCAACTTTATCCTTACGGATTCCACACATAACTTTTTCCTTCACAGTTTTCACCCAATATTATATGCACAATTTTACAATCAATGGTTCCAGTTCAAGTTGTTCAACATAATCTCAGCTATTTATTTACAAAGACAATTTTATGTTTCATTTGAACGGTCATGACAGATTGTCTTCTAGTAACATTACGACTCTGTGAGCATTTTTACTCTTGAAAATCCAGGTATTACATGCATTAAGCACTTCTTCTCTAAGTGCTCCAGAATAAACTCAGGCATCGATTTTTTAATATTATGTTTCCTTCTACTCTCCACAACTCATACTTTCAACACATGACAACCAAAGAGTATAGCTCTGATAATGATAAAAAGAGAAAAGGGCATCATAGAATTTTCTGCATTGATGCCTAAACATGTATTTATCAATACTTTTATCGATTCTTTCCAAATAAATAACCAAAAGCTTGAAGATATATATATACACACATACACACAAGTTTAGAAGGATTACTTCATCAAGGTACAGTGTAAGAGCTTCAAGATCAGGACAATGCTCCAGCAAAAGACTCAAAAATTTCATGTAGACCTCCGAAAGAGTAAGCCAGAGGTCTAAGGTCTTTAGTCCATGAAATGAGCACTGGCTGCATCTAAATTCATCACCCATTTTACACAAGCCCTGTACAACATACATATAAAAAAGAAAATCAGACATACATCACGAAAAGATGCAAAAAAGCAAATAAAGCATAGTATACCATCAATCTGGCATACAATGCCTGTGCTACACTGGCATATACTAAAATTATTTCTTACATCACACTTCCAGTTTGCTCCAAACTGGAAAATGGATTTGTGAATGAGCTTTGATATGTGCATGAGTATGTTCCTCTGTTTTGACAAGCGAGTCAAATCGACACTAAAATCTTCCACTTAAAAAGGCGGAAATCAACTTCGGATTTCCATCAAAAACATTCTTAGAAAACAGATTCCAAAGACAAATACAAGCAGTACAATAAACCAATTCAAGCATTCCATACATGCAATAATATATTTTTCATGAGGGTAAAGAGTTACTAAAAGTAAGACGTAGAACTGAATTCTATGGTGTTTTTGACTGAAGACAAGTTAGTTGCTGTAAGGGATCCATACGGCTAAACTAGCAGAATCGTGGGACATCAAACAAATCTTATTGTAGCCTTACTAACTGCTACTACTAAATCACTTAACCACTAAACAACATTATATACCTTTGACACAAGAATCAAACACATGAAAATACTCTAGAAGAAGAAAACCGGTGCTATTTTCCTTTCTTCAAAATATAGAAAGGTGTCTTCCGCCAATGAATAGTAAGTGCATTAAAAACATCTGAAAATATATCCACGTCATATGATTTCTCACAGTTCTTTCAATCCTTGATTGTATTATCCAACTTGTTTTAGAAAATTTTCTTCTTAATGAGCAAACCAGACTACATTAAGAGTCAATACAAGAGAGTTGTTCACAATATTGGCGTTGGGAGGACAAAACGATATCTCAGTTAGGAATGAGGTACGGGGGTTACCTGAAACCTACCAAGAAATGCAAGTTTAGGTGATACATCACTAGGAGATAGCCGAGCCGCCACACCAAATATATAATGCTGAGACCTTATTTTCGTCTTGACTTCTTTGTTCTCCTAAGACATCTAAAATTTGGTTCCATTGGAAACATGCTTACTAAAGAACAATTGGGCATGATTTCATTGCTATTAAAAAATTCATCAACTAATAAGCTTGGCAGCACACATGAAGAAATCAGGTCTCAAAACATACAAAATCGAATCAAAATGAATACGCCAAAAACTTTTGGTATTACAAGGTCAGTAGTTGATAGAGGTGATTGCCTTTTTATCTCCGTGAAATGAGAACAGATGATAAATATACTCACCAAGATAATATAAAGCCCCAATTTCAGATCAACTATCTTATGCACCATCTTAAGAACTCCATAAACACTGCAAGCAACTGCTCTAACAAGAACAGTCTCACAAACCCATGGATGGATATGCATTGTTTCCAAGGATGACACGCCCTAAAAAATATATTGTCTTGGAGCTGGACCACCATACTTGAAGGCAAGTAATTTCGGACATGAGATCTTCAAATCAATCTTGTCATAACCTCCTCCATCGTCAAGGTCGTCCTCGAAAAAGAGATGTTGAATGCTGATAGAGGAAATATGAAGAACCTTTATATTCTCAAAAGTGCAAAAACTTAGGACCAATTTCTCGAGTAACGGGCATCCAGCAAAGAAACGACGAGTCAAATCTTGATCAGTAAACTTGATGTGCTTAAGACAGAGATTTTAAATGAAGAAACCCTGGATAACTAGGTAGCTGCAGAACGCTTCCGTACAAATGTAATTCCAAAAAATGCAATGATTGCACATTCACGAGGGAAAAAGGCATATGAAACACATCACACGGATCCAATATTAATATTAATTCTTGGACATTTCGTCCTGCAGCAATACACATCCAACGAAAAATCTGATCTTGAGTGAACATACGACCACATCTTAGTCTAAGTCTAATGATATGGATAGCAGTTCGGGAAGTTAAGACCCAATAGATAAAATCCTTAAATTTATCACATAGTTCTACACTCAACTCTAGATTTCTCTCATTACAGAACTTTGGAATATCAATGTCCAAGAAAGGCAACGCAAAACAAAAATTGTTCCATCTTTTTGACAGCAAACTAGTTCCTACAGCATCAAAAACATTAAGAAAAGAAAGGATGTAATAAAGCAAGTCATCATTTAACTGACTAATTCTATCAATTTTGGAAAGAGCCTCTACATCCCTATTCACTTTCTTCATTTAAAAACCTTCACAATTGTGGCTATTTGAGTGGCGTACCCTTGAGAGGGGTGCGATGAGGCGGCAATGAGAAATGAGAACTAAAAAAAATTTCAAAGGAAAGGCAAACTATCGCAATTTATACGAGTAGTAGGTGTTATAGCATCTCCTCAAATGCCTAAAATTGGGCGGCACCCGAGTTTTGAGAAAGACAAGGGGAAATTCCCTTTTAATATTTATCAAAATCGTTTTCCGATGATAATCATTGCGGTTGTTAATCTAAAGCATTCGGGTTCGAGTTCTAGTGAGAATAAAAGTATGTCTACGTGTGTTTTAAAAAAACATTTTTCTTTGTTTTATTTGCATTATATAATCAGGGGCGGATGTACCTTTAATATAAATGCAAGCGCGCCTTCAGATCCTAAAATACATTATTATGTATGTTACAGATTATTTTTGCTTCTCTAAAATTTCTACTTCATTTCATAAGATCCTTCTAACTTAGGGATTCTGCGTCCGCCCCTGTATATAATAACAATTAAATAATAACTTATGACTTTTTGCATTATGTTGTGGAATTTGCAGAAGGCTCGGTACTGTGAGGTGTATGATGATATTCCGATTCATGTATTTAGGATGGTGGTTTCTTCTATGCCGAATGCACTAAAATTTGGGCAGCTAGTGAGCAATGAACACCCTTTCGGTTGATTGATGTTGCTGCTCAGGCCATCCAGTTACTTGAAGCCCGCCACCTACTGGGTTGTTGAAGTATGATGTTCCGATTCATGTATTTAGAATGGTGGTTTCTTCTATGGCGAATGCACTAAAATTTGGGCAGCTAGTGAGCAATTAACACCCCTTCTGTTGATTGATGTTGTTGCTCGGGCCATCCACCTACTGGGCGGTTGAAGTGTAATACATATGCGGCTGTGGCAGAGGATGGCTCGAGTGTAGGTTTGATTTTTTGAGATAATATTGGTTCGATTGTGGCTTCCTTTTCGTTTCATATTTGCATTATATAATAACAATTAAATGATAACTTATGACTTTTTGCATTATGTTGTCGAATTTGCGGAAGGCTCGGTGCCGTGAGGTGTATGATGATGTTCCAATTCATGTATTTAGGATGGTGGTTTCTTCTGTGGCGAATGCACTAAAATTTGGGCAGCTAGTGAGCAATTAGCACCCTTTCAGTTGATTGATGTTGCTGCTCGGGCCATCCAGTTACTTGAAGCCCGCCACCTACTGGGTGGTTGAAGTGTAATACATATGCGGCTGTGACGGAGGATGGCTCGGGTGTAGGTTTGATTTTTTGAGATAATATTGGTTCGATTGTGGCTTCCTTTTCGTTTCACATGTTTCATTATCTTTTCAACATGGAGTCTCAGAGGAGAATCGAACCGTTGACCTCCCTAGGCATTCTCAAGTCACTTACCATTTAAGCCAAACACTCCATAGGATCTTTCTTTTTGGAAGTGTTTATTTGCACTAAAACGATCTTATCGGTGCACCATATTTTTCATACATTACACAGAATCGATATTTTAAAAATTGATTTCGTAACTCAAGAATCGACTTTTAAAAAATCGATTTAAGTGTGGTGATGTCGTGTATGGTAAGTTTGGACGGGTGCAAATAGATAAAGGCTCCCAATTTTCACTTCTTATAAACAATAAAAATAAACAAAACAAAAAAAAGATCTTATAAACGATTATATACATATTGTTATGTCACAAAAGTTTCATCACAAGGGAAAAAATAAAGTCTAGTACTAGCTGCCTGCATAAGTTCATGTCTACAATATCCAAAGCCTAACACAACAAAGACATGAAAGGCTTTTATCTAATGAACCAAAACCTACGTGCTTAGCCAACCATTAAAATCCATTGATAAATGAGGCTCAACAAACACAATTTCGACACATGCAGACAATCTATCAAAGCTCAATACCGTCTTCACTATTTCTTCGTCCATCACTCCCCCGTCAGGAGACCAATATAACACAAATTTCTTCAACACAAGTCCAGCTTTCAGTAAATTTCTTGCCAAGTCAATCTCATCGTCTTCGCCTTTGAAATCAATCAGCCGAATAGTTCTTACAGTAGATCTCAAGCAAGTGACTTTGCTGAAGTCTTCCATTTCCGGCATTATATGGTCTGACACTTTCTAATCATCAAAAGTTCATAAGCAGTTAATTAAAGCAGAGAAATTTCGTAAATATAAACATCAGTGAGTTGGGGACTATTCATCGGATTGGAAAGTAAAGAATCACTAACAAGTCATTAAAAAGATGAACTGACTTATGGGCATAGGAAAAGAATGCAAGACGAGAGGTCAAAATAAGAACCAAACGAAAAGTATAAGTACCTAAAATGACATTTCCAGATTAAATTCACCACCACAAAAGGTATGCAAATTACCTTTATAAGGGCACAAAACAATTGCATAAATTGGAACAACGATTCCCAGTCTGCAAGCATCAAGTTTGTGCAGAAATATGTAATGGTTTTTTGGGCTATATTTCTAATTCTACAATAAGACTGCATTTTCGCAAAGAAAAATCTATCTACATCAAATGGAGGAAGAAGGCTTGGACATTCTAAATCACCATTTACATGTTTAAATGGCTTGAAGAATCGTACCGAATGATAATTTGTTCACACACTTACAAAATTAACCACCAACAAGAACTTATACAAATCAAATGGATTTGCAGGATTCACAATAAGGAAAAACTGCAATTTAAAGGCAAGCAGCATGCTGCTTCTGTTGCATGTGTAACATTTTTCCCTTATGAATTCAGAGATTCCATCCGAGAATATGTACACACAATTCTACTAGAACGGTTCTAGTTTAACATAATATCTGGTAGTTTATTCATGAACAAAAAATTTCATGTTCAACCTGATAGATTCTGGTAACATTATGATTCTATGAACATTTCTATTTTTGAAAAATCCAGGTTATACATGTATTAAGTACTTTCTCCCCAAATGCTCTGAAATAAACTCAGGCATTTGTTTTCAGTATTTTGTTTACTTAAACTCTCCTCACCACATATTTTTAGTACAATACAACTAAGGAGTATAGCTCCGATAATGATGATAAGAGAAAAGGGCATCACAGATTTTTTTTTATTTTTATATTGAAGCCTACACATGTAATGATTGTTTCTTTTATCGAAATAAAAACCAAATACCCTAAAATATATCTATTCCTCGAATTTCAGAAAGCGTGATCGACTCCTATGCCGCTCTCGGACAAGAAGATAGCATTGATTAGTAATTAGGATTTTAATACCATAATGACACTAATGAACTTCCTATATCCTGCATCAAAAGCAAAGGAAGCAAATATATATATGTATATATATTTTTAAAGTTTAAAAGATCACAAAAGATTACCTCAGAAAGGTACAATGTAAGAGTCTCGAGATTAAGACAATGCTCCAGTATGAGACTTAGACATCTCATGTAAGACTCCCAAAGAGTAAGCCAGACGTTTAGAGCCTTTAGTCTATGAAATGAGCAACAATTGAACTTCAAATCATCACCCATTTCACACATGCCCTACACAAAATGAAAGTAAAAAAGTCAATCATACCACATGAAAGCTGCGAAAAGATAAACAAGGCGTAATATAGCATCACTCTATCATCATACAATGCCTACTATTAAACAAGAGAAAGGGCATATACAATTTGTCCCACATAGGATTTCAAGTCTGCTGCTAGGAAAAAAAATGGACTAGTAAATGCAACTGTTAGGATCAAGCGCTTACCGTTGTACTAAAACCAATTGGTGGTAGTAAAGGCGCAACTTATTTCCTTATCATTTGAGAGTGTGGGCAATCTGTCCCAACAGACCCCTCAAGTGTTGGCAATCTGTCAACACTTGCACAACTTTTTTTAAAATAATGTTCCAACAAGGGTTCGATCCTTTGGCCTCTGGCTCCGATACCATGTTAGGAATAAGCACTAACCGTTGTACTAAAACCAATTGGTGGTAGTAAAGGCGCAACTTATTTCCTTATCATTTGAGAGTGTGGGCAATCTGTCCCAACAACAACTCTAAATGGGCCTACACACCTTCTACTTGCATTATTTCCATCAGTGCAGAATCACAAAAACATCCTGCTAACACGGAAATTAGTACACTTTCATCTATACTCCCCTTCAATTTGCAGTATGAATTCAAAATCATAATTCATGCTCACTAGATGCAAAGGATATTGATTCTAACCCCACAATGAGCTTTGATAAGTACATGGGTATGTTCTTCCGTTCTGACAAGTGGGTGAAGTCGACACTTAATTCCTTCACTTAAAAGTGTGGTAATGAACATCAGATTTTCCATAAAACACCCTTAGAAAACATATCCCAAAGACAAATACAAACAATACAATAAAAGCCAATTTAAGCATTTCAAACATGCAATGCCGTCTTCATAGGGTTAAAGAGTTACCAGAAGTAAGAATGGGAGATGTCAAGTCTTACCGTAGCCCTAGTAACTACTACGAATGAAGCTCTTGCCAACTTAGCTGCATTATACACCTTTGACTGTTGAAGTATATATAGTGTTAATTATCTACCTCCCTATTAGCTTAAGCTTTGGGAGAGATGGTAATTCAACATGGAATCAAGCGTGATGTCACGGGTTCAAACCTCTATACAAACATTGTCTTCCAAAAAGAAAAGAAAAAAATGTTGTTTGTGTAGGGCGCTAAAGCTTTTTGGAGAGATGGTGATTCAACATTGACTAACAAGAAAGAAGGACTACATTAATTAGTCAAGACAAGACACATGTTCAGAAAAATGGTGCAAGGAAGACAAATGCATGTTTAGTACATAAAACCTGCCAAGAAATGCATGATTAGGTGATACGTCATAGAGATCCTCTGACCTCTAAAAATAGGTTCTTAAGGAAAGAAAAAAATCCTTGCATTTCAAATATTCATCCACTAAAGAAAACTCTTACAAAGAATAGGGTAGCAGCACACTAAGAGAAACAAGATTTTAACACATACAAAACCATGTTGAAGCGAACACACCAAAAAGTTTTAATACAACACAATTAAAGAGAAAATCACTATCTCTGTGAGATGAGAAAAAAATAGATAAAAAATACTCACAATGATAATATCAAACCCCAATTTCAGTTCAACGATCTTATGCTCCATCTTAAGAACTCCAAAAATGCAGGAAGCAATTGTTTTAAACGGGACAGTCTCACAAATCCATGGATGGATATGCATTGTTTCCAAGGATGACACGCCCTCAAAAATATATTGTCTTGGAGATGTAGCACCATACTTGAAGGCAAGTAATTTCGGGCATGAGATCTTCAAATCAATCTTGTCATAACCTTCATGTTCATGACTGTCCTCAAAAAAGAGATGTTCAATGCTAAGAGAATAAATATGAAGAACATTCATATCTTCAAAAGTGCAGATACTGAGGACTAATTTGTTTAGTACTGGGCATCCAGAAAAGAAAGTACGAGTTAAATCCTCATCGGTTAACTTTATATTCTTAAGACAAAGAGATTTCAAATGAAGAAACCCTGGATAATTAGGCAGCTGCAGAGCTCCGTTTAAATGTAATTCCAAAATCTGCAAAGACTGACCTGTAACAAGAGAGAAAGGCATATGAAACACCTCACCAGTATCACACAATATTATCAATTCTTGGACATTTCGTTTTGCAGCAACACACATCCAACGGAAAACTTGCTCTTGACTGAAGATAACACCACTTACATGACATACTAGTCTAAGTCTAATGATATCGATACCACTTCGGGATGTTAAAACCCAGCTGATAAAATTTTGAAATTTATAACACAGCTGTGCATTCGCCTCTAGATTTCTCTGATTACATAACTTTGGAATATCAATGTCTAAAATAGGCAATGCAGAACATAAACGTTCCCATCTTTTTGACAGCAAACCGGCTCCTACAGCATCAAAAACATCAAGAAATGAGAGAATGTGATAAAGCACGTCATCAGGTAAGTGACTGATTTGATCAATTTTATCAATAACATCCCCAGAACGAGCTTCAACAGCCATTAGCATTTTCTTCAAAGGCCCCATTGCAAAACCTTCAAAGTCTGGTAGTACCTTAGAGAATCTCAGAGGGAACTACCTGATTATCTTTCTTGGGAATTTTGTCAAACACTTAAATGGTAGGATTTGAAGAAAATGACATCTACCTTAATCCATATAACAATTCATCAGTGAAAGGATCTCATTAACAAAGGTGAAAGCAATAAGCAGAACATGAATCATAGTGGCAGGGACTCCGCAGTGCCATGACCCATGAAATCAAAGAGCATTTAAGAGGAAGGAAATGAAGAGTTATCGCGTGGTAAAATCGGGCGGCTTCCGATATTTTTTTTTTATTTTTTATTTTTTATTTTTTATTTTTTTTTCTAGTAAAATTTATATTCGTAAACCCCTCCATCCCTAAAAATGATTAAATGTCGTTTTTTCACAAATTGAATTTCCCATAAAAAAAATTCATTTCACATGTAAGAATATTATGACTCACTTCAACTTATAACATTATGATTTTATTTTTTTTTTTGAAGACAACATTGTGATTATTCTTTTTTTTTTTACAAAAAAAAGGCTTTTATTTCAACATATTCAAAGCACAAACGTCCAAAACAACTGATGGGGGAAAGATACCCATTCTACTAGGGGCGGGGAGAGGGACTCTAGAGAAAGCAACATGATCGAATAAAGGGACAAAGGAGATACACGCAGAAATTATATTCCCTACAACCGATAAGTCTTCTTCCGCTTTAATAATGCACAATGTTTAAGCAATCCCCTACAACGATAATGTTGTGGTAACCGTAACCCAAAGCAAAAGCAATACCGTGGTAAAAAGCATAAGCCTCACCAGAAATAGCTTCCAAAACCGAGTCAATAAAAAAGGAATAAGAGTGACGGACTTGACCGTGGGAGTCACGAATAATGCCACCAACGGAGCATGAGTTGTTCCGAATCGATGCGTCCACATTTATTTTAAAACAGCCAGACTGGGGTGGTGTCCACACTTGGTTCCATTCAGGTGGTTTATGACACATTTGGGGAGAAGGGCTCCATATTTCCAAAAAATCATCAGCCATAGAGAAAGCATGTGAAATGAGAGAGGCAATGTTTACTCCCTTACCGTCAAAAATCCAATCGCATCGGGCTTTCAAATTATCCAGAAGAGGCAGCAAATCCGAGAACATGTATGTTCATCCTCCAAGCTTATAAGGTAATCAAGAATGTTGTGGAAACTTTGAAGCTTGAGGTCAACCCAAGCTTTGCTTTCGGCGACTATACTCCAAGTTGAGTTGGGAATGTCACAATGGAATAAGCAATGGGCGAAGTCCTCTCGGGCATTTCCACATAAAGAACAAAAGCTGGGACATACGTTACGAATTGCCAAAATTTCAGCCGTGGGGAGACAATTTTGCGCACAACGCCAAAGGAAATGAATCACACGGGGGGCACTTTTAAGCCCCAAAGCCGGTTCCAAAAGTTGTTCAGTTTTGAGCTAGAAGGCTCGGAAGATAAAGAGTTCTCATTATGTTTATGGAAACATATCCTCCGGTAGCCCGATTTAACGGTGTATAAGCCATTAGGGATGTGCGGCCAGAATAATTTATCTTCAATGGCATATGGTGGCAACGGCAGCGAAAGAATCACGGCTGTTTCATGTGAAAGAAAGGAAGACATTACGATTATTCTGAACCAATTTAATTCAGATTTTATATGATTTTTATTTTCATTAACTGTTATAAATTCCTTTAAATAAAATAAGGGTAAAGTATATTCTATACTATCTCATTAAAATTAAATCAAGAAAACAATATCATGTTTCATTTGAAAAACAAGATGCAAAAAGATTTTGCGCCATATGTTTTGTTTAGTCTCATTTAATGCAGTATTTTATCCTTTTAGTTGATCTATAGCACTAGCAACAACTTGATAAATTATCCCACACCCACTCATACCCATCCAACTTGATGCAGCAGTTTATGGTGGTCATGGATCATCATATTATAATTGTTCATTCAATAAGAATTTTTAAATGAGGATAAAATTGTAAAATTATGACATTTATATTTTACACGGTCGGGTCCCGTGTGTTATTCTGATTTTTTATTGGTTCTGGATCACCAAGTCATACTTAGTCCAGAACCACCATAAAATTTACGAACTTGATGTGTAACTCTAATATTATTGCACCATAGCTCTTCTCACTAGCACCTGGTTTGTTATGGTATGGATAATGCATTTATACAAAAAAATATTTCTTTTTTTTATGAGAAGTAAATGAGTTTTTATTATTGACAATATCAGCTGTGCAGCCAGCTACTACATCAGGGTAAGGCGAAAGCCCCCATTCCTTGAATAAAACAAGTGAAGATCCTATCCCTGCCAAGAGATGGGCAGGAAATTTTCCTAAACGATTAATATAAGCAAAAGAGAGGGAGGAAAAATATTTCGCCAAATTAGTGCAAGCCTCTACAATGCCTCCAACGTGGGATAAGTCTTCATATCCGGAATTGATTTTTTGTATCACCTTAAGGGAGTCACTTTCAATTATTAAATTGTTGAAGCCGTAAGACAGTCCGAATGTTATTCCGTTGTAAATAGCATATGCTTCCCCCGAGTCTACTGAACAACGCACTTTCGGATTGTAAGCAAAAGACTGAATTATCCTACCAGAAAGTCTCTTAAATTCCTCCCCCAGCTAAGGTTCCATCTTTAAATGACGCATCCACGTTGCATTTGATAACACCTTCCAGAGGCGGGGCCCATTTCTTTGGAGTAGCCACTTGTTCTATTACTTGTTCCTTAGAATTTATTAAAATGAACTCCTCGGAAAGAGATTCGGCAGCCATTTTGAGGGAAGCGGTGCTTACTCCCTTACTATCGTAGAGCCAAGCACACCATGCTTTCCATATAAACCAAAATAAATATATCACCCCGCAACAATTTTCTATATCCTCTTTGGTAATCATGAAATCCAAAATATCATGGAAATGCCTTAATCCCAACGAGTTCCATTTATAGAAGACAACTTCTTCGGCCCACACCGCAGTCGGTATAGAACAATGCAAAAGAGCATGCGACATGCTCTCAATGTTTTCACCACACAACTTACAGCATGGGTCGCCAATCTCAATGTTTTTGGGTCATGTAAGCCACAGCTTCGGGGGGGATGACTGTCGAAGCTCCTTGAGATTTATTGCAGCTCTATATCCCGACTTAACGCTGTAAATTCCGTTTGTGGAATGCTGCCACCGAATGGTACCAGGGGTCGGATTCGGAGACAACGGAATTGATAGGATGTTGTCCACTTCATGAGGCAGGAAGACGTAGGGCCGAGCAAAAAACCCAATAAACCCGAACCAACCCAAAACCCAAACCGAACCAACCCGAAATAACCCAACCCATTTGAAACCAAAAATTTTGGGTTGGTTTTTGACCTAACCCGAATGCTATTGGGCTGGTTTGGGGTTTTTATTTTATTTTTCGGTTCGACCCAACCCAACCCGAAAGATATTAAATAGGTAATTATATTGATAGCCAATGAAAATGGTTGTTGTTATTCATTTTCGATCAATATTTATTCTTGTGGTGTGACAATTGAAAAATTAAGAAACATCTGTCAGACAGTCAAAATCAAATCAAAATCAATCAACCCTTTGATTGCAGAATCTGACTAAAATGACTAATTGATAAAATATTGATAATTATTCAATTGAATTATGGATTCTTTAACATTTTAATTTTCACGTATGATTTCCTTAATGTTTAACTATGGTTACAAGATTATTGGTCGTAATATGATGTCCACAAAAATAGTGTCTTTAAATATTGTTCTCTATGGACATGTGGTTTAATATTTGAATTTCGATGGATTATATGTTTGAATTTTATAACATTGAATTTTAATTATAAATACATTTTATTTGGCTTAAAACCCAAACCCAACCCAACCTAATCCAAACTAACCCAACCAAACATTGGGTTTTAGAAAATTTTGGTTTGGTTTGGGTTAGTATTTTTTAAACCAACCCGACTAATATCTTGTAAAAACCCAACCAAAACGAACCCAACCGGCCCAAAGTTCAAATTTCTAGGAAGGCGGTGCGAACTAAATTTTCATTCCATCTTCTTTGGCCATTGAGAATGAGCCTACTAACCGTGTCATCAGGATCAAGAATTCCATTTTAGTTTGTTGGTGTTGGAGTATTTGCAAAGGCAGCCATGGGTCTTTGAAGATCTTGATAGATTGTCCGTTTCCCACTCGCCACCGAACTCCATATTTTATTAGATCTCTCCCCGCTAATTTAAAAAATCCATTAATTAAAAAAATTAAAATTACAAATGCAATTATGCAACTGATTAACTATAACGTCACCAAACCCCGGGTCTAGTAACGCTAGGTGAACCATAAAGGATCCGGTTAACTATTTCAATCGTCGTCCTCGTTTGACATTAAAGGACTAATCCGAGTTGAAAATTTTTTGCCTCACAAATACATGAGGATGAAAATTCTACTACTTTAACTATGTGAAACGTTACATTAATTTCTTTTTTGTTACATTTAAACCACCGTTTTTGAGATAATTCTACCTTTAGGGAATGTGAAACCAAATAAACCAATATCTCAAGAAAGTCATATTCTTACGAAACACAACATGGGTGGAGATACATCCACTACACATATTGTGTCATGGATATGCATTACACGCATCTTATCTATTCATTTGAGATAGTGCACTTTAATCAATAGATAAGATGTGTGTAGTGTATGTTCACTACACTACTATGTGTAGTGGATATATCTTTTTCCAACACAAAAACAATATGATTTACCAAATGGGCTTTAATTCCTAGGTGATCTGACAAATTAGCAACTAGACTTGTGCTGAGTGACAAGTGTTGGAATTCCATTGTCTAAATGAGTACTACCTCCGTCCAAAAATTTAAGTCCGTTTAGATATTTTTACACAGATTAAGAAAGTTGTTTAAATGTCATAAATTTTAATGGTAAAAAATCTAGAACACACTTTAATTCTAATTAATGTAATAGTTGTAAAGTATGTGAATGTATAATAAATTAAAGGTAAAAGGAAGACAAAATGTAATAAATGTTCCCTTGGTATTGTAAATGGACTTGTATTATAGGGCAAATTGGAAAAGCTAAACGGACTTATATTTTGGGAAGTAATTTGCAAAGAGAACACAGTAAACACCCCACCACAATGTCTGATCATCAAAAATTAAAAAAACAATTAATTAGGATGCAGAAATCCCCTGGAAATAAAATGCAGTCATGTGATTTAGGATTATACTATCTGTTAAGAAGGAAAGAACCGGTCAGGAAAGAGAAGAATCCACCGAACCGATTCGACACCTAAAATGTCGATTCTTGAAACACTACTTGGACACCACACTAAATCGATCTACAAGAAAACATAAAAAAAAGGATCTGTATTATATATCAGAATGAACATCAGAACGCAAGTACAAATACATGATGTGCACAACAGAGAAGATTAAAAAAAAAAAAAAAAAGCACAGAAAAAGTCGTACATCAGATGCAAAAAGTAATCCAACTAAGAAATAAAAAATCCTCCAACAAGATGTGATCAAGTCTGCCACCTCCCCCTATTATAGGGGATCAGTCACACAAAAAACCTACTGGGTTTAGAGATTCATTGACATCCCCTGTAATGATGCTGTTCAAAAACGTATACATTTCATCCATATTCACATGGATGGAGATGCTTATGCTTATCATATCACGGCTTCCATCCAAAACAAGAAGAAATCGGTACCTTTTTTACTCGGCATTTTCATCATAGAACAAGAATTACAACACTCCTTCAAAAAAGTCAAAGATAATCAAATCAGCTGTACATATTACTTGGAGAAAACAGAAACCCGTCTGACTAGCTTCATTGTTAGCTAGGCTGTCACTAAACGGGTACTAGGTAGTTTCTTTATAAGAATTTCTCCACAGTAAGAAAGAAAGAAAGAGTGTACAATAACCAAGAAAAATGAACATTCTGATTCTGCACAAGCAACCCCCCCAGAAACATATGCTCACGAGTACAATATTTAAGTCTAATACAAACCAAAACCTACATGCTGCTTTGCCAACCTTCAAAACTTATCGATGAATCAGGGTCAACAAACACGACTTCCACAGATGCTGATGATTTGGGAAAGCTCGATATCATATCAACCACTCCATCGTCCATCACCAGGTCACGAGACCAACACACCACAAATTTCTTCAACACAAGTCCACAATCTAGTAAAGTTCTTGCCAGCTCTATCTCATCTTCTTCGCCTTTGAAATTCATCAGCTTAACAGAATTTACAGTAGATCTCAGGCATGTGATTTCGCTCAAGTCTTCTATTTCTGAAAGAATATGGTCTCCAAATTTCTGTTCATCAAAAGTTTACAAGCAGTTAATTTAGAGTGGAGAAATTCCCTAGAAAATACTATGCAGTGATTGGTTAGGGACTAATCATAGAAAAACAATGCAACAGATGAGAAGTAACAATAAGAAGTTAAAAACAAAAGGAATGGTACTCACACCCATAAATGGCATTTCAAATTACATTCACATACAAAAGATAAAATTCAAGCAAAATTCCACTATAAGAGCACATATGTTACTCTGAAGATGTATCTTGGCACCTAAAATAAACCTTTGCCAGTTTGGATCCTACATTTCAGGTATTATGTAGCCGAGTCTTCACTATAACTCGTATAAGTCACAAACCATTAACTACATTACAAGCCAGTCAAGAAACTTTGAAGGCATAAAAAAGAAAAACCTAACCCGTGTATAAACCCAAAGAAGAAAACTTTACTTTTCAACGGCTACTTTTCCCATCCATCAGCTGCCACCAGCCGCTAGCATCATTTGACCTTACATCACCTGATTTTAACTTTCTTCCTCTCCTTTACCTTCTCATTCCCCGTTTCTTTTTTTGAGCCTAAAACCACTCCTTCTTCCTCCGTAATGCTTACAATTTACAAATGAAAGGGTTCCAGTTTCACATAATATCGGCTTTTTATCCACAAACACAATTTTAATGTTCAATTTGAATATTGGTTATGATAAATGGTCTTCTAGTAACATTTATGATTTTATGAGCACTTCTATTCATGAAATATTCAGGCATTACATGCATTAAGTACTTTCTTTGCTTCAGAATAAACTCATGTGTCATTTTTCAATATTTTGTTTCCTTCTACTCTCTTCACCACATACTTCCAGCACAGTACATCTAAAGAGTATAGCTCTGATGACGATGAAAAGAGAAAAAGGCATCACATAATTTTCCACATTGAAGCCTAAATATGTATTAATCAATGCTTTTATACAGTGTTTTCAAATAAATAATCAAATAGCCTGAAGATTTATCTAGTCTTAAAAATATCAGAAAGTAGCATCGAACCAAGAAGCTAGCATCGATTAGTAATTTGGATTTTACTATAATATTGACATTAATGAACTTTCTACCTATCTCCTGATTCAAAAGCAAAGGAAGCAAAATATATACTTTAGAAGATGATAGGAGATTACTTCTTCAAGGAGTTGATGATGATGAACTTTCCATCAAAAACATTCTTAGAAGATGATGAACTTTCCATCAAAAACATTCTTAGAAATCCGATACCAGAGAAATGTACAAGCCGTACGATAAACCAATTTAAGCATTCCTTACATGCAATAATATATCTTCATGAGGGTAAAAAGTTACCAAAAGTAAGATGTACAACTGAACAAATCTTACTGTAGCCTTATTCGCTTTGGAATGAGAATCAAACATATGAAAATACTCAAGAAGAAAAGCAAAACTTGTGTTATTTTCCTCTATTCAAAAAATAGACTAGTGTGTTCCGCCAATCAACAGCAGGTGCATTAAGAATGGGGGGACGGTATATGAAACCTTATACTAGTCATGCTTTCTTTGTTCGTCTCACCTCTAAAAGTTGCTTCCTTTGGAAAAATGCTTACTTAAGAAAAACTGGGGATGCTTTCATAGCTATTCAAAAATCATACACTAAAAGAAAATCCTAACCAGATTTCAAAACATACGAAATCAAATCAAAAAATATATTCCAAAACGTTTCATTATTACAAGGTTAATACTTAATAGAGATAATCGTCTTTTTATATCTATGAGATGACAATATAACATAAAAATGCTCACCAAGTTAATATCAAGCCCCAATTTCAGCTCAACTATCTTATGCGCCATCTTGAGAGCTCCATAAACACCAGCGGCAAGAGCTTCAGGAGAATCACCCTCATACTCACATGGATGAATATGCATTGTTTCCAAGGATGACATGCCCTAAAAAATATATTGTCTTGGAGCTGGAGCATCATACTTGAAGGCAAGTAATTTTGGACATGAAATCTTCAAATCAATCTTGCTATAACCTCCATCGTCAAGGCCGTGCTCGAAAAAGAGACGTTGAATGCTAATAGAAGAAATATGAAAAACCTTTATATTTTCAAAAGTGCAAAAATTCAGCACCAATTTCTTGAGTGATGGGATCATGGGCATCCAGAAAAGAAACTACGAGTTAAATCTTGATCAGTAAACTTGATGTACCTAAGACAAAGAGATTCTAAATTAAGAAACCCTGGATATCTGGGCAGCTGTAAAGCTCTTCCGAACAAATTAAATTCCAAAATCCGTAATGATTGAGCATTCACAAGGGAAAAAGGCAAATAAAACACATCAGAGGGATCATATATTACAATTAATTCTTGAACATTTCGTCTAGCAGTAATACACATACAACGAAAAATTCGATCTTGAGTGAAGATACAATCACACTTTAGTCTAAGTCTAACTATATGGAGAGCACTCCGGGAAGTTAGAACCCAATTGATAAAATCCTTAAATTCAGCACATGTTTCTGAACTTAACCCTAAATTTCCCTCACAGAGATTTCTCTCATTACAAAACTTTGGAATATCAATGTCTAAGAAAGGCAATGCAAGACATAAACTTTTCCATCTATTTGACAGCAAACCAGTTTCTACAGAATCGAAAACATTAAGAAATGAAAGGATGTGATAAAGCAGGTCATCCTGTAAGTGACTAATCCTATCAACTTTAGAAAGAGCATCCACGGCGCTATGCACTTTATTCAAAGATGTCATTTAAAACCCTTCACAGTTGTGCCTGTTTGAATGGCGTACTCTAAATCACATCTACTGTATTCCACAGCTAAAAACGATCACATCTAGTGTATTCCACAGCTAAAGAAGCGAGTGTTAATGAGAAATGGAGAAATGACGAATAAAATAGCAAATCTTAGGAAGACAATGGGAGATGGAGAGCTATAGCAATTTAAAAGACAATGGTAGCTGCACTAGCATCCCTCCCCAAATGCCTAAGATTGGGGGGCAGCGGAGTTTTGAGAAGACGATGACTTTATCACTTTTTTTTTTTTTTAAGGGATATCACACTTTATTCAAATAACAATACCGTTTACTATAACTTTTTTATTCTCTTATCAGTAGCACTAGTACATGATTATAAGCAGACACAAGTTTCTTTTTTTTTTTTTTTTTTGAAGGGAGACACAAGTTTCATCACAAGGGGAAAAAAAAAAGAGTCTTGTACTAGCTGCCTGAATAACTTCATATCTACAATATCCAAAGCCTAATACAAACAAAGGCATGAAGGGCTTTTATCTAATCACCCAAAACCTACATGCTTAGCCAACCATCAAAATCCATTGATAAATGAGGTTCAATAAACACGATTTCAACAGATGCAGATGATCTATCAAAGCTCAATACCATCTTCACGATATCTTCGTCCATCAACCCGTCAGCAGACCAATATAACACGAATTTCTTCAACACAAGTCCAGCTTTCAGTAAATTTCTTGCCAAGTCAATCTCATCGTCTTCGCCTTTGAAATCAATCAACTGAATAGTCTTTACAGTAGATCTCAAGCAGGTGATTTTGCTGAAGTCTTCCATTTCCGGCATAATACGGTCTTCCACTTTCTGATCATCAAAAGTTCATAAGAAGATTAATTAACGCGGGGAAATTTCGTAAATATACACAGCAGTGAGTTGGGAACTATTCATCCATTGGAGGAAAAAAGAATCACTAACAAAAAGATGAACCAACTTATGAGCATAGAAAAACAAAAGGAAAAGTACTAGCACCCAACTTTCTTTCTTTTAAATCGTTACTTTTTACACCCATCGGCTGCCCCCAACAGCCAGAATCATTTGATCATACATCACCCCTGACTTCAACTTACTTTTTTCTCCGGTTACCTCCTCAATCCTCATTCTTTTCTTAGACTTGAAACCTGTACTCCTTTTTCCCTCTGAAATGATTTCAAAATCCTCCACCGTTGGGAGAACAATAAGGTCAAGGAAGAAACAAGACAGCATTACCCGTTCTATTGCCCAAAGCTCCTAACCCCAGCAGTTGGAAAAAGGTCAATCTGTTAGTTACCATATGAGAAGCCGTATAATTCAACTTTAGTCACGAAAATTTTGTCTAATCCGTTGCTTACACCATACAGGAATTCAAGGCTTTTCCATATGTAAGCAAGCAACAAGCTGGCAAAGAGAATTCTATCTACATCAAATGGAGGGAGGAGGCTTGTACATTTTTGTATTATGAAGGACATAATAAATCACCATTTACATGTTTGAATGGCTTGAAGAGTCGTACCAAATGATAATTAGTTCACACGCTTACAAAATTACCTCCAACAAGAACTTCAACAAATCAAATGGATCTGCGGAATTGTAGCTCTGATAATGATGAAAAGAGAAAAGGGCATCACAGAATTTATTTATTATTGAAGCCTAAACATGTGATAAATCGGAATAAAAAACCAAATAGCCTAGAATGTCAGAAAGCATGATTGACTGCTATGCCGCTCTCGAAGAAAAGAAGCCACAACATCGAATAGTAATTAGGATTTTAATATCATACTGATCTATTGAACTTCATATCTTATAATTCAAAAGCAAAGGAAGCAAATACATACGTATATACTTATTTAAGTTTAGAAGATTACCTCAGAAGGGTATATTGTAAGAGCCTCGAGATTAGGGCAATGCTCCAGCAAGACACTCAGAAATCTCATGTAGGACTCCCAAAGAGTAAGCCAAACGTTTAGGACCTTTAGTCCATGAAATGAGCAACATGTGAATTTGAATTCATCACCCATTTCACACAGACCCTAAACAAAATGAAAATAAAAAAAGTCAATCACACAACATAAAAGATGCGAAAAAATAAACGAGAAGTATAGCATGAGGCTGTCAGACTATCATACTCTCATACAACACCTACTATTAAACAAGTGAAAGAACATATACAATTATTTCCTACATAGTATTCTAGTGAATGTCATAGTCTAAATGGGACTACACACCATTTGACTTGCATTATTTCCATCAATACATAATCACAAAAACGTCATGTGTTGCTAACACGGAAATCAGTACACTTCCATTTATACTCCCCTTCAATTCATGCTCAACTTGATGCAGAGGATCCCGATTCTAACCCTACAATGAGCTTTGATAAGTACATGGGTATGTTCCTCCAGTTTAACAAGTGGGTGAAGTCGACACTTAAATCCTTCACTTAAGAGTGTGGTAATCAACATCAGGTTTTCCATCAAAAACAATCTTAGAAAACCTACCCAAAAGACAAATACAAACAGTAGCCCTAGTAACTACTACGAATGAAGCATTTACCAACTTAGCTGCATTATATACCTTTGACTAATAAGAAAACTGATGTAATATTTTTTTCTCTATAAATAGGATACTGTCTATGGCACGATTCACAGTAGGTGCATAAAATAAAATAAAAAACATGCAAAAATACATCCACGTAACAAAATTTATCACCAGCTCATAATTCTTCTATACTAGTATTTAAACTTGTTTCTGAAACATGTTCACCTTAATGAGCTTGCCAAACTACATTAAGGAGTCAAGACAAGACACTTGTTCAGTTAAAATGTGAAAGTTCGGTTAAAATTTTGGGGGAGGGGGAAGGGTAGTACACATGAAACCTACCAAGAAATGCATGTTTAGGTGATACGTCATAATGAGATTATTACACTCATTCTAGTTTTGCCTTCTTAGTTCCCCTAACCTCTAAAATTAGCTTCTTTTAGAAACATGTTTTCCTTGCTATATAAATATTCATCCACTAAAAGAGAACTCTTACGAAAAATTGGCTAGCTGCACACCAGGAAAATTAAGGTTTTAACACATGCAAAACCAAGTCAGAACGAACACATCGAAAGTTTTAATGCAACACAGTTAAAAAGAAAACCACTATCTCCATGAGATGAGAGAAAAGAAGATAAAAAATACTCACCATGATAATAAAAAACCCCAATTTCAGTTCAACTATCTTGTGCTCCATCTTAAGAACTCTATAAATGCAGGAAGCAATTTCTTTAACGGGAACAGTCTCACAAATCCATGGATGGATATGCATTGTTTCCAAGGATGACACGCCCTCAAAAATATACCGTCTTGGAACTGGAGCACCATACTTAAAGGCAAGTAAGTTGGGACATGAGATCTTCAAATCAATCATGCCATAACCTCCATTCTCATAACCGTCCTCAAAAAAGAGATGTTCAATGCTAACAGAGGAAATATGAAGAACATTTATATCTTCAAAAGTGCAAATACTGAGGACTAATTTGTTTAGTACCGGGCATCCAGAAAAGAAAGTACGAGTTAAATCCTCATCTGTTAACTTAATATTCGTAAGACAAAGAGATCTCAAATGAAGAAACCCTGGATAATTGGGCAGCTGCAGAGCTTTTCCACTTAAATTTAATTCCAAAACCTGCAAAGACTGCCCTCCCACAAGAGAGAAAGGCATATGAAACACATCAGAGGGATCACATACTATTATCAATTCTTGGACATTTCGTTTTGCAGCTGCACACATCCAGCGGAAAACCTGCTCTCCACTGAAGATACCAGCATCCCTTACATTACATAGTAGTCTAAGTCTAAGTCTAATGATATTGGTAGCACTTCGGGAAGTTAGGACCCAGCTGATAAAAAATCGAAATTTACGACATAATCCAACACTCAACTCTAGATTTTTCTGATTAAGTATCTTTGGAATATCGATGTCCAAAAAATGCAATGAAGAACATAAACATTCCCATCTTTTTGATAGCAAACCGGCTCCTACAGCATCAAAAACATCAAGAAATGAGAGAATGTGATGAAGCACGTCATCCGGTAAGTAACTGATTCGATCCATTTTATCAATTATATCCCCAGAAGGAGCCTCAACAGCCTTACGCATTTTTTTCAAAGGTTCCATTGAAAACCTTCACAATCTGTGTCCCGTGTTGAGTAGTGGCCCTAGGAATCGCAAAGGGTGAGCAGCTATAAAGAAGTACCTGATTATATACTTAGTACAACACAATCTACCTCATCTCAACTGAAAAAGTGAAAAAGTAACAGAGCTAAATGAAGTACGTGTAACCGGAGATACCTGCGCTCATCCGCCGGTGGGAGGTAGTGTCAATAGGCAATGAGAATCAGAGGAAATATCAATAACAGAGCGTTTCAGAGGAAGCAATCGATAATCGATTTGGACATTTCTTAAAAAAAATTGTTGAATACATATTTTCACTATAATAAATGCAGCAATTTTAAAGTTAAAAAAAAAAAACGTTGAATTAATATACAGAGTTTTAATGAATAGAGATATTTTATAGTGCAAGGAATGTTGTATCAAGTGATACATTTTTATCGTGTGTTAAAGGTCAGAAATGAAAATTTGTAATATGCATATCACTTGGTACAATATTCATACAACAGTTATATTGTAAAAATTTGTCGAATATAAATCAGAAGCACGATAAGAGAAAATTAATAGATGCTTTCTTAATCCTGCAAATGACTTGCATTATAAAACACAAAAAAATGGAAAAAATAAATAAAATAGAATAATTATAATGATTTTATGGTGCAACGGTTGTAGGAAGGTTATGCAAAGTGATATCTTTTAGCCCATTCATTTTAACTCTCTTTCACATAATACACTTTTGGCGTGTGTGAGAGGTTAGAAATGAAAGGCCAGTAAAATATCTTAAACTTGCACAACCTTCATACAACATTGACCATAAAATTTTTCTAATTATAGGGGTTCTATTTGGACCCCTCATTACTACTTACACTCATTATTTGATTATTTTTGTTTTACTTCTACACACCCTCATTTTACTTATTACACCACATAAAAATAAAAAAAAAAAAAAATACACTTTGGTCCCTTCAATTACACTTTAGTCCTTAAATAATTACATTTTAGTCCTTAAACAATACAAAAACAAATTTCTCTTTTCTTCTCCAAACCAAATACCTAATTCATCTTCCACCCTATTCCCCACCTTCCACCACGCCTTTCCTCCTCGAAAAAACACCACACCCTTCTTCCTTCCTCAACCACCCAAATCGAAAATCTTCTTCCTAAATTGCAGGAATCGAGCCCCAAATCACAAAGAAAATCAAACCCCCAAATCTCACCAAATCGCAGATCTTCTTCCCAAATCGCAGTGAATCGAGCTCCAAATCGCAAGCAAAATTGCGCCCCAAATCTGCGTTTTTGGATGAACCTTCGAAAATGGATGGAGGAAGACAATGGTGGTGGTGGGAAGATAGCGGCCGGACATTGGGGCTTGAAGGTGTTGAACTGCGTTTTTTTTTGGATGAAGGGAAGTTGTTTTCAAAAGGGCGGCTGGTGGTGTTGAGGCATGTCTCGCCGGAAAAAGGCACAAATGGAAATTGGGCTGCGGTTAGAGGGGAAAAAAATGCGGGCCGAGGGTTTTGTTTTTGGGGGTGGTTTGATTTCCGGTGTTAATGGTGGTTTATGGGTGATTTTTGGGGTTGAGGTGGCGTGTTGGGTGGCGCTGAAGGGGTGAGGGAGGTTGGCGGCGGATTCCGCCATTAAAATAGGGGTGGTTTGGGAGGTTGGCGGCCGGATTCCGCCATTAAAGTAGCAGAGGCGGTTGGTTTGTGAATGAGATACAGTGGTGGGGGCCGGCAAACAGGTCGCGCGGAAAATTTGGGAGGTGGGGGGTGGCTGTATGAAAATGTAGAAGAAGGAAGATGGAGAAATGGGGGTTTTGTTTAATTTTGTTAGGATGACTTGTTTATAATTTTAAAAATATGTGGTGTATGTAGTAATTCTTTTATTAATTGTGTAGTGTAAGAAGTATAAAAATAATCAAAATAATCTTGTGGTGTCAAAAGTAAAATTTTGTGGTACAAGTAGTAATTGGGTGTAAGTAGTAATAAGAGGGGTCCAAATAAAACCCCCTAATTATATTTTGGACGGAAGGAGTACTATTTTCTTTCTTAGGAAAACATCTCGTCAAATTTTACGTGGCGGGGGTGATTGTTTATTATTATTATTATTATTATTATTATTATTATTATTATACGAAATATATGTCCAATAGTTTTCATAATATATAGCCGCCCAGTGGCGGATTCAGAAATATTATTTAGCGTGGTCCGTAATTTTTTTTTAAATTTTATTTTTCACGAGGTCCGAAATATTTTTCTACACATAAAATGTAGAGTTTTCTTATATTTAACGGGGCCCGCGGACCTCCCTTACCCTTTACTAGATCCGTCTATGTAGCCGCCCAGTAGTTTTCATAAGGTGTAAGCGGTTGCGAATACCTAGAGGTCGACGGTTTAATTCTCTTATGAGAACGCCACAATAAAAAACTTGTTATAAGTTGTAAGCAGCTTGTGAATACCTAAAGAGACCGGCGATTCAATTCTCTTGAGAGAACGCCACGATAAACTCTAGGTTAGGACTTTTAAGAATCCGGCAATTCAATTCTATTGTGAGAACGCCATGATAAAAAAACTCTAGGATATGACTTTTAAAAATCAAACTCTACGAGCACTCACATGATCAATAGAAAAAAAGAAAAACAAAACATATATGGCAATAGAGAAGACGATGCATCTATACTAATTGTTGTCTTAGACTAAACAATATACCATACTCTTTATTTTTTCGTGGGTGGTACTAAGAGCAATTATAATGGTTTAAACTAGAAGAATCTATATAAAGTCAATGATTTTAAAAGGGGTTAGAACTTTTATGATGTTGTAATAGCTCTAAAATAAATTTAAAAAAGATTGATGCCACCTAGATTGAAATCCAATTATATAATTATATCATTTTTCTCTATCAAAATTAATTATGTGATAGGTCTTATCACAAAAAAAAAAAAAAATTATGTGATAGGTCATTTATTTACCTATTATTCAAATTTATCTTTTCGTAAAGCTTGCACAATTTCAAAATTTATTGATAAATTAAATTCTTAGATAACTTCCATTTTATTATTATTATTTATACATAGAAGAAAGGCTATTACAACTATTGACTTCATTTTTTTTTATTAACACCATGTACTCCCTGCGTCCTGAAATAACTAAGACAATTTTACATCTATCCTTATTTATTATGAAGTGAGAGAATAAATATGACGATACCGGGTTACGCACCTCGATATATCATCATCGAGTGGACCTCATGGATTGAATATTTACTAAGGCACATGAACCAGATAAGGCCTACAAGTCGGACTATCGACTTGGAAGCCATGACACGCATGTCGATCCTCGAACCTAAAGCATGGCTAGGGATCCGAGGTTACGACTATCGACTTATGGGCAGTGCAGGACATGAGTTCCAGGAGTCGGTCATCCCAGGTCGGGTAGACCGATATCGAGAACGGAGTCCACACCAGCTACGTTGGCCCATTATCCACAGGATAACTTGGGCGAGGGGTAAAGCCTAATGAAGGGTAAGTATGACAATAGCTACAAACCGACTCATATTAGGGTTAGGTCATGCATTGTCCTTATAAATACAACGTTACCAGGAACTACGTATGGCTTGATTCCTGGAAGAATAACAGGATACGTAGGCACTCTAAGAATTCCACTTAGACTCAGCCGAAAATATACAAAACCCCTTCTTTGTTCTTGGCATTAGGGTTCTTGACTATTCATCATTAACATAAGGAAACGACCGGATCTTTAAGGTGACATAATTTGCCATCGTCATTGGCGCTAGAAGGAGGGCCCTTCTTTTGTTGAATACGTCAAGATCATCATGCCTCCAAAAGACAAAACCGCCAGAAAAACCACCTCCAAAAGCGTGGATCCGCAAAATCCGTAGATAAGTGAACAGGCAGGTATGGAGCCTCAGGGAGATAAAGATCCAGCCTTAGAGACCGCCCAAGAAAATCCACCACCACAAGCTCGGGGCCTTGCCCCCCAGAGCATCGAGCCATGGTGGATCGGTTGGCGAAGACAGATCACAACGCTCTCGAGAAAAATAATGGCGGAAGCATTTACACGCATGCGAAACTTCAACAACAAAGACACCAGGCGGAAGGCGGTCTGAATATCGCCGTCAATAAGCCTAAGCCAACTCGGTTCGAAGAGATCGGCGCTTCCTCAAGCAATCGTCGAAAGAAGGAAAGAGAAATACGACGAAGCATATACGCATCGATGAAGATAGCGTTCGGGGGAGTTAGGACGTAATCCTGGAAGGACCAGGGTTCGTTGTGGTTGAGTCTCCTTTCACCAAGGAGATCGAAGATTATCCTAAACCCAAGCGGATTTAAGATTCCTAAGATAGACCCGTATGATGGCACCACCGACCGGAGGACCATCTCCACATGTATCTATCCGAGATGAGGCTAGATTGTGCACTGCACGAAATGCGATGCCGGCATTCGAGACTCTACTCGTGGGTCGAGCAAGAGAGTGGTTTACTAAGTTGAAACCCGGATCCATCTCCAACTTCACCATGCTTGCCCGAAAATTCGAGAGACGCCTTCATCGTCAACAAAAAGTTTCGATTAAAGCGAGACGCACATCACAAATGTGAGGCATAGATAGAGCAGTCGGTGTTAGATTATCTCGAAGAGGTTTAACTTGAGGCCATGCAGGTCAAGGATCCACAGGATCGAGTCTTGATCACCTCATTTGTGTAGGAGGATTGCGCAACACAAAGTTATATGAGAAGTTAAGCAGAAACCTCCCTCGGAACATGGATGAATGTGTGAATGTCGTCCATCGATTTTGTCAAGGCGAGGAGGCAGTGCGTAGGCACACCCAAGCCGAGTGGATGGACAACTCGAGGAAAGATGGTCGAGGAGCAAATAAGAACCAGTCTCGACAGCAAGATGTAGAGAGAAAAACATCTGTTTGGGATCGCATCGAGGCACCCGTCTCAGGCCGGTCAGAGAAAAAGGGGGGTAAAAAGGATAGAGATTTTACTCCTCTCAACCGGTCACGTACGGAGGTTTTATCAATCATGGTCTCCAAGAACCTAGCCAAGAGACCACCTCCGATCAAAAAACCTCGAGAAAAACGAAGATCGACAAAGTACTGTGAGTTCCACGAGGACACAGGTCATTCGACAGAGGAATGTTTCGACTTGAAGAAAGACATCGAAGCTCTTATCCAAGAGGGGAAGTTGGATGAGGTCGTCGACAGATCGCGTTACACCGAACCCAAGGGGCAACGAGACTTCAAAAGAAAAAATCCTGACCAGGATAGAGGTCGAAGTCGGGAGAATCAGAGAAGGAGAGATCGATCCCCTAGACGAGACCGATCTCCTGAAAACGATAGGGACTACTACGGTCAGGACCGCTATGATGATAACCGCCCAAATAATTACGTGAATATGATATTTGGGCCAGGAGAGAGAGAGCGAGAAGCGAGCGAGCGGTCGAGAACCAGACGACAGCTCGAGGGCACGCAAGCAGCCGAGATTGACCACGGAAGTCGGGTATGGCCTTAAAGACGACGTCCCTAGGTCCACAAGTCACAGTGAGGGGTTAGTGATTGAAGCGGTTATAAGTCGCGCCAGAGTATCGAGGGTATGCGTCGATAATGGTAGCGCCGTAAATATCTTATACTACTCGACATTCCAGGTATGAAGCTCAAAGAGAAAGACTTGGTGCCCATAGCCTCTCCCCTGCTTGGTTTCACAGTCAAGCAAATCCATCCCATGGGTTCCATCAAGCTACTCACGACGGTCGGTGATGAGAGAGAGGAGGACATTAGAGTTAAACTACGTGGTCGTTAAGGCTCCCTCCGCTTATAATGTCATTTTGGGTAGACCAGCCCTTTTCGAGTTATGAGCTATAATTTCGACGTATCATAACAAGCATGAAATTCCCGACTCGAAATGGTCCCCACGAGTAAAAGGGATATTGAAATCGCTGAAGTCGTGAATTCGATAGTGATGAACGGTAAGATGGCGGTACAACAAGTCCTCGTCGAGGAACTTATTCCGGAAGAAGAGGAAGAGAAGTGTTGGGCCTCGAGTGAGGCAGTTGAAAATGTCAGCTTGTGGGAAGAGGAAGACGATCAGAGTGTCCAAGTCGGGACCTGGATCTCGACTCAGGAGAAGCGGCTATTGATCGACTTGCTGAAAGAGTTCAAGGATGTTTTTGCATGGAAGGCGTCCGACATGCCAGGTCTACCGACAGACATCGCCATCCATAAGCTCGAGATTGACCAGGCCCTAAAGCCAGTCAAACAGAAGAAACAAAACTTCGCGCCAGATCGGTTAGAAGCCATCGAGTCTGAAGTCGGGAAGTTACTGTCAGCAAATATAGTGAAAGAGGTGCTTTATCCAGACTGGATTGCTAATCCAGTGTTGGTAAAGAAACCAGATGGCAGCTGGTGCATGTGTGTAGATTTCACGGATTTGAACAAGGCATGCCCCAAAGATTCCTATCCGCTATCTAAGATCGACAGGTTAGTTGATTCGACCATCGGTTTTGAGGTATTTGCGTTTCTCGATGCATACAAGGGATACCATCAGATTCTTATGGATCCTCGAGATGCGGAGAAGACTGCGTTCATAACAGAGTTCGGCACCTTTTGTTATGTTTCCATGCCATTCGGACTAAAGAATGCTGGAGCCACGTACCAAAGGGCAGTCAATAAAATTTTTGCGAGACAGATTGGTAGAAACATGGAAGTCTATGTGGACGATCTACTCATCAAAAGCCGACCGATGAAGCAATTCTTGGTAGACGTCAGAGAAGTATTTGAGGTGTTAAGAGATCTGAAATGAAACTTAATCCAAAAAGTGCACATTCGGGTGAGAACAGGCAAATTTCTAGGTACATGGTGTCGAGAGAAGGATCCGAGCTAACCCTCGATAAGATCGACACCCAAAGAACATGCCGGCACCTTGAAATACTGAAGGAAGTTCAAAGACTCACGAGGTCGGATGGCGAGACTAAATAGATTCTTATCTCGGTCATTTCGGTACAAGACTACCGTTTCTTCAAAATTCTTGAAATCCCAATCCTTTCCACTCAGGGGGCCGAATGTCGACGGCCTTGAAGAATTAAAAGCATATCTATCGAACTACCTACTCTCACTTCTCCTCGAGAGGGAAAGGTTGTTGGTCTATCTATCGGTCTCATGAGGAAGCAAAGTGAGTTCGGTCTTGGTCCGAGAAGGGACAAGGGCCAGATCCCTATATACTTTGTAAGTAAAGCTCTGCATGGCCCCGAAACCCAATACTCGCCAGCTGAGAAACCCGTATTATCGTTGGTACAAGCGTCGAGAAAGCTTAGGCCATACTTCCAAACCCACCCTATAGTAGTAGTTACAGACCAACCACTCAAGCAAATTCTCAAGCGAAGCCCGACACGCCTGGTCGACTTGCGAAATGGGTAATCGAGATGGCTCAATATGATATCGAGTTCGTGCCGCGTACCGCGATCAAGGCCCAAGCTTTTGTTCGTAATATCATCCGCAGCGGAAGCGATTTTAGGATCTAGATCTATAATATATACGTAATAAAACAACTAGATCTATATCTACAAGGGGGTTGTAGAACATACCTCTTGGATCTCAAAATCCAAGTTGAAGAACCGCAATAGGAAAGAACGAACGAAGGTGTGAAGAGCACCACGATCTTCCGTACGTGTGATCCAAGCAACTCCCGGTGGAAGGAAATTCTCGACTCGAACCCTTCCGATATGCTACCCGAAAAATCTCCAAGATTTTCCCCTTATTCTCCCTTGGTCGAAAATTTTCTTTCTCCTCTCTAAGAGGTGAAAGTCGAAAATTAAGTGTATGTTAAGGCTTGGGAGAACTCTCTTTATATAGGAGAGTAAAACTTAGCCTCCAAGGATTTTTATTTATCAAACAAAATAAATCCTTTAATAAAAGATAATTCCAAGATATTCTAGAACAAATCTAGAATAATCTTTATCTTTATTTCTTACCATAAATATTTATCCAATAAATATTTTATGCACATGTCTTATTAATCCACAAGAAAACTAATTTCTTGTTTCTTAAAAATATGCCATGGCCGAAATTCACTTGTGACCTAGTCACAATATTATTTTCGGCTATGATACACTACATTGGGCCAAGATTATGAAAAATGTCTTTTTCACATATTTAATTATTTAGCCCAACTAATTTAATAGTCCACTAAACAATTAATTCACATATCGTTTTAATAAAGTCCAAAAAGAACTAAATTAATATTATTAGGATTCGACATCCGAGAATAGCTATGCTATATTAGGAGGCACGTCGGGGACCATGGACTAATAATCAGCGGCTCCGATAAATCAAATAAATAATTATAGAATAATTATATTCGATAAATCAATCACAGAATATGCCACCATAATCCCGTGATCGCACTCCTCCGATTATGAGATTATATTTATCTCTCACGAGAATAATAATAAGCGCCCATTGATATAATCATTACATATGGATTAATCCTCCATGATTATTCATTCTAAATCGGGAAGTTACCGTTAACCCTTTTAGAACCTCTTATCCTTATTTACCATTAACCTCCTAGTGATCAATTAATTCATACAACTCACCTGGTGATCAATCGATGTGTGATATGAACTCGCGCGCGATCGATCGTTTCTAGGATTAACAAATAAAGAGGAACCGCTATCTACTTTATAAATGGAAGGAATGGATTCCGTATCTCGTGATAACACAGACTACTCACTCAATCCAAAGACAATGCCAAGATGGGGTAATTCGGACCATTGGACTCGGTGTAATCCTTAACCGTCAAGTCAAACTTCATACCGATTCAAGCAGTTGATCGTGATCACCTCAGATTAAGATATATCCATAAATATGATCATCCATTGATTCGATAAGACTTTCGATTACGGAATTATATCGTGAACTCTAATTAAATCGGTCCAAATTTATATGATATATCTATCATATATAAATGCCCCATTAGGTTCTCTTAACCGAAAGTCCGGATAAGACAATCACACCAATCGTGTTCAGGCGCATTAATAGCACGTTAAAGGAGAGACCCGATACTCGATTAACTTCACTACGGGCTAATTGTATTTTAAGTACATCTTCACTAACTCAATCCTCCCGTGTATATACCATACATCGAGTTAAGTGATTACATAAACGATATACTTTAGGGTTTTACGTAGTGTAATTACTATTGTCACATCGGTGAATATGAGAATAATAAATATGAATAATAATATCATTTCATTTATTAAATAAAACAATTACAAAAATTGTCTTTCGGGCATCACACCTAACAATCTCCCACTTGCAATGAAAGCATGTGATTAATTGTTTTAGAGCACACCCTATTATTTAAAATACAACAAACTACATCTCCCACTTGCTCTAAAGCAATGGAGACTTATCCCGTATTCTAAGTACCCACTAAGCATGTCATAACCATTTCAGATTTCAAAGTACACTCCGAGTATGCCGTCGTAGGATAGGTCGGTGACTCGGTGAGTACCTACATCTAAATGTCATGGGTCTTAATGATTAGTCGGGTTGTCGGCTCGAGACGATCCGTAGAATCAAACGCGTTACCGGTCCATCAAATCATGTGGTAATCGAGTAAACATCGAGCCGAGATCGACTTAACGATCATCCTCAATCGACTTAAAGTCAAAATCGGTGTATCACGCATATCCAAGTTCACACATGAATATGTCCGCATATTATTCCTCGTTCTCTTCAAGATACTAAAGGACATACTAAACTTGCTTTGTTAACCGCCGAATCTAAGATTCGATCAAAGTTGACGTTCAATAACTCGACCATCTCTTACTAGAAAGAGAATCTATCCCATTTCTCTTGATCCGAAGATTTAGAGAGTCATTCCCGAGGCATAGGGTAGAACTTCCTCGTTGAATGTTGCATATACATGATGCATCATCTTAAGCAATAAGATGGATGGGAAACTAGTGACTCGATTCTAATGAATTCGACCGAGTCAAACTCTTAAGAATGTTGTCCAAATCATTGCAGAGAATTGTGGTATTGTCGATTTCGACTTGAGATAACACACCCATGTTGATTCCAAGCTAGTGCAGTATTATCCTTCACAAACACTAATATATATTTACTATTCAGACTAAAATTGATATCCAGTCTACAAAAGACTTATCAATATTCTCGGTCAAATCCACATATTGTAGAAATATATGACTTCCAATGACCGAGAGGTTTGCTTTTTATCCACAAAGGGACATAAGCCTTGTGATCATCCTGTCATAAGTTCATAAGTCAATACCTTCTGCTTTGAATGAATCCAGGACTCCGTTTGTTTGGCAAGAAAGTCTCGGGAATCACCCTTATTTTCTCGCTTTTGAACGAAATCATGCAATACCGAACTCATTCTACTCTTTTCCGTGTGGATCCAATTACTCCCCACTGGGCCTGAGGCGCCTCGGTGGTTCTACAAGAGCATGAACAGTAATTGGAGTACCGAACTCCATTCACAGGGTTATGGCTATTAAACCAACCTCTATTATCGTAATCCTATCACGCTCACAAAAGAGCCATAGGTCATCAATCGATCCTCGGACTACAAAGTCCGCCGAACCCGTAATGGGTAATGGATAAACCATACTCCCACTACATTCGGGTGGATCAAATTCGATCTAGTTTAGTAGTATTTAGCGTTATCACCAACAAACCGATGTTGGATGTGGTCCGATTTTAATCGCTTAGTAACTACCTTGAGTAAGCGTATCGCAAGGTTTAAGGTTTTCTTGTTCATAGACTCTATCGTAAAGGACGCAACAAAGATAAGCGCCCCTTCCCGATTTCAAGAATCGATAACACACATTTTTCTCAATGCTACAAGATATATAACGATTGGTCATCGACCGAACGTGTTCACGTAAATTTCAGACCTACCTTCAAGCACCGTGTGCTAAATGCTTATATTTATGGAAGTGGGGTGAACCGAATCCACACCTTATCCGTAAATTCCAAAGCATATCCTAGGTAGATTTCTCGGTCTTACATTTCAATGTAAACCGTTATTTCGCTCCAATATCTTTATTGAGTTAAGCGTTAAAGGTATTGTAGCACATCTAAAAAATATATAAGGCAATTTAACGGTTTCTCACTTAGTGAAAGCATTTCACTATGAGGCAGGCCGAGCATTAGTCCCTAGGAATATTTGATGGCCCATTTCTGAGTATAGAATACTCTATCTCTGTTGAAAACAGAGAAACCTCAAAATATTTTGGATAAACTTACCGGAGTGTTTGAATAGTTATCAGACAAGAAGTCACTACTCGGAAGCTCCTACTAGCTTGTATCTTGCATCAGACCCCGAAGGTCGTCATGAACAAGCTATGTTACTTCTTTATATCCATTATCCTTTCCCGATTGAAAGGAAACTTAGTCATTGAACCTTTGAGACAATATAACCAGACTGGGAGAAAGGAATCACCCTGAGCCAGTCTTCAGGTCTTGTCTTTTAGGGACTATGCACTAACTATGGAATATGAAGAAGCGTTTATCTAAATATAGAAACCAATTGCTTTTAACAGTTCTTAAGATGTGTTTTATATACATATTTCAGCATTTCTAAGTGGTTTTGACTTTAAACAAAAGTCCGAGTCTTGGATTCGTACTACAAATGGTATATTCACTTTCTATACGACAAACAAATTATCGGATAGAAGGTAAATCCATTCGTTCCAACGAATCTTAAACAGAAAATAAATTTTCCGCGATATCCAAGGATTGAATCCGAGATTCATTTCCTTATATCACTCCCACTATTCTAGCTAAAATTAACTGCCCGTTGTTTACTCTTTTAATCGTTAAATGCACTGCTACCTTGTTCTTCCAAAGAACTTAGCTCGAGAAAATCACCAAGGATTCATAGGTTGGTGATCCAAAATCACTTTCCTTATCCTATGATTTTCGATTAATTAATTTTCGGTTCAAATTTTAAAGTTTTCTCGAGTTTAGGTGACTAACACTTTTAGACATATTCACCCATTCTTGACTTTCCGTGAATGGAAAGCAGTCTTGAACCAATGTTCGTTTGAGTAGACACTACTCTTGAACCGTGGGATGTCTATTTCGAGTGTTACTCGTCGAGACTTCTCGGATTTTCTAATATACCGGAAAAAACAACAAATCATAACATTAAAGCTCCCACTAGTTTATCGGTTCCAAATACCGCCTAACGAGCAATGCTTTATTTTTATGATTTTCCGATTTTTTCGATTAGAAAATCTTTTCGTATATAGTTCTATTGTTTCGAGAAAAACAACAAATCATAGAAACTCCCACTAGTTCATCGATTCCAAATATCGTCTAACTAGCAACATTTCATGACTTTCCGGTTTTCAATTAGAACGGTTACGTGTGTAGTCACTACACACCGAAAATTCACTAGAAGAATTTCAAAGTCCGAAATCACCTTTGATCAAACTAAGTTTGTCTCTCGTTTGACACGAATGACACAGTGACATACCTATATGTTACTCGGTTTTAAAAGGCTTAAGAGAAAATATCTCTTTGAAAAATAATTGCATTATCGATTAACTAGTTCAACGTCCTAGTTACTTTCCACTTTTTAACGAAGTCAATACTAGTCAATTATAAATTTTAAGCAATTTAGTAAGGGATATAATCAGTAAATAAAATGACATGTATTAATTCAAGTTTAACACTACTATATTTTATTTTAGGAATTGTAAACTAAAATTAAGTCTACTCTACCTTTCCAAGGTTTTAACCTCGCATCTCAATTGCACGAAGGGTAGGTCAAAGAGATGACGGTTAAATCGAGACAATCTCATCAATGAATAACTTGTGAGAATCAAACATCGCACGAGAATCGAACATCCCTTTATTCATTGACTACCTTCCTTTTTTAGCCTAGATATTTCCAAAAATATCCTTTATGAGTGTGACCTACTATATCGGATCTCTTAGGTACGCCCCGAGTGTGCCGTCGTAGGATAGGTCAGTGACCCGACGAGTACCCGTAAATCCTATCCTTTCGAAGACCAAGCCATGAATGTTGATAGGAGTGAACACCATCCGTAGGGGACGAAATCAAAGCGCCGCGCGGCGCCACCCTTCTCTCACTTACTCGTATCTATAGTAGAGGCCGTGGGGTTGGTGTCGCCTTCCTCGCTCCCACTCAATAATTTGGAAGTGGTGGTGGGTTAACTAACCACGTCTTTTGATGTTAACATAAAAGTACATCAAATCAAGGATTCGAATGGTGTCGGTAACGAGGCAAGCCTACCCGCCCTATTCGTTGGAACATATGTGATGATCGGACTAAATCGGGTCAAGACACCCAGTTGAGATAAGAAGGAATCACCCTCTCGCTCTCCAGGTGTAGCTTAGTCTTGCCGGACCCCGTGCATACATCACACCAGAGGGTTAAGTCGGTCGAGCCGAAGCTCGATTGACCACCCAACCTATAGGCGAACCGCTTTTATCCAAGATTTATTGTTCTTTTACCATCATTCAATCTCGTAGACACTACAAATCAAAACGTGATCTCGTTTGTGCTTTAAGGCGGTTCACCGAGAACACACACCGAAAGGCTTAACGATTTCATAACTCGTCCTCGGATCTTTAATTAGTTACTAAATTTATTAATTACCACGTATTAATTAAATTTCAACTAATTACACGAGTTTGTATACATGCCTATTTTAATTACCAAAATTAAAATTCTACATGTATGCATGGAGTGGATTTATGATATGATGCATGTCATGGCAATTCCGGTTTTATATCTATTTTATGATCAAACACATAAAAAATAAATGCGGAAAATTTAAACACCGAGATGGACCTTTGGTACCCCCGTATCTAACCTATTAGAAAATAAATAACCAAACCCTAACTAGGGTTTACTACTTTCTAACATAATCTGCAGCTGTTCGAACTCTTCGACGATCGGCATACCAAACGGACTCGGATCGGGACGAAACTTTCCAGATCTTTTCTTCACTCCTTGAACTTCAATATGGACGGTTGGATCGGTGCTTTGACTTACCAATTTTCTCCAGTAAACCTCCAAACTTGCTGCTGAATCGACTTTGATCTGACCGCATCAAGGACTTCCCGAGGCAGATCGGGAATCGAGATGAATCGATCGACCTGAAATTTTATGGTACGTCCAAAACTCAAATTTGATCAATCTGAACGGTCGGATTTGCTTTTCATCGGTCCAAACTCTCCCAGAAAATCGAGGAAGTCACGAGATAGTGTTTCGTGAATCCTGCGTTTTCTGTTACAGCAGCCTCTTCGCAGCATCAAACGGATATCGAAACGGACTCTGATCGACGCCAAAATTTGTGGAGTTGATCATCATCTTCTAATCTTGATTCTGACCGGAGGATCTTCGTTTCAACGGTTCGATCAACGGGAAAAGGAAAAATACTAAACAGCTACTAAACAGATCTATTTTCCGGAAATTAAAACTTGCAATAAAGATAAATTACATAATTTCCTATATACTCATATGGACGAATTTTCATCGCTTATATGAGTTTACAATAGATCTAACGGGTAACTAAAGTGCCAACCCCAATCCATCTCTTCAACCACGACATTCATAAGCATTAAATTAAACATATGCATCGGCCCCCAAAAAAATTGGGACAAAAAATCTACATGTTTTACCACTCCTAGATCTAATATTTTATACGTATAAATATAGATCACCATGGCGAGGAGGCAGTGCGTAGGCACACCCAAGCCGAGTGGATGGACAACTCGAGGAAAGATGGTCGAGGAGCAAATAAGAACCAGTCTCGACAGCAAGATGTAGAGAGAAAAACATCTGTTTGGGATCGATCGAGGCACCCGTCTCAGCCGGTCGAGAGAAAAAGGGGGTAAAAGGATAGAGATTTTACTCCTCTCAACCGGTCACGTACGGAGGTTTTATCAATCATGGTCTCCAAGAACCTAGCCAAGAGACCACCTCCGATCAAAAACCTCGAGAAAAGCGAAGATCGACAAAAATCTTGTGAGTTCCACGAGGACACAGGTCATTCGACAGAGGAATGTTTCGACTTGAAGAAAGACATCGAAGCTCGTATCCAAGAGGGGAAGTTGGATGAGGTCGTCGACAGATCGCGTTACACCGAACCCAAGGGGCAACGAGACTTCAAAAGAAAAAATCCTGACCAGGATAGAGGTCGAAGTCGGGAGAATCAGAGAAGGAGAGATCGATCCCCAGACGAGACCGATCTCCACGAAAGCGATAGGGACTACTACGGTCGGGACATTATGATGATAACCGCCCAAATAATTACGTGAATATGATATTTGGGCCAGGAGAGAGCGAGAAGGAGCGAGCGATCGAGAACCAGACACGACGGCTCGAGGCACGCAAGCGGCCGAGATTGACCACGGAGTCGGGTATGGCCCTAAAGGCGACGCCCCAGTCCACAAGTCACAAAGTGAGGGGTTAGTGATTGAAGCGGTTATAAGTCGCGCCAGAGTATCGAGGGTATGCGTCGATAATGGTAGCGCCGTAAATATCTTATACTACTCGACATTCCAGGGTATGAAGCTCAAAGAGAAAGACTTGGTGCCCATAGCCTCTCCCCTGTTTGGTTTCACAGGTCAAGCAGTCCATCCCATGGGTTCCATCAAGCTACTCACGACGGTCGGTGATGGAGAGAGAGGGAGGACATTAGAGTTAAACTACGTGGTCGTTAAGGTTCCCTCCGCTTATAATGTCATTTTGGGTAGACCAGCCCTTTTCGAGTTATGAGCTATAATTTCGACGTATCATAACAGCATGAAATTCCCGACTCGAAATGGTCCCCACGAGGTAAAAGGGGATATTGAAATCGCCAGAAGCTGTAATTCGATAGTGATGAACGGTAAGATGGCGGTACAACAAGTCCTCGTCGAGGAACTTATTCCGGAAGAAGAGGAAGAGAAGTGTTGGGCCTCGAGTGAGGCAGTTGAAAATGTCAGCTTGTGGGAAGAGGAAGACGATCAGAGTGTCCAAGTCGGGACCTGGATCTCGACTCAGGAGAAGCGGCTATTGATCGACTTGCTGAAAGAGTTCAAGGATGTTTTTGCATGGAAGGCGTCCGACATGCCAGGTCTACCGACAGACATCGCCATCCATAAGCTCGAGATTGACCAGGCCCTAAAGCCGGTCAAAGCGGAAGAAAGCGAAACTTCGCGCCAGATCGGTTAGAAGCCATCGAGTCCTGAGTCGGGAAGTTATCGTCGGCAAATATAGTGAAAGAGGTGCTTTATCCGCATGGATTGCTAATCCAAAGTGTTGGTAAAGAAACCAGATGGCATTGGTGCATGTGTGTAGATTTCACGGATTTGAACAAGGCATGCCCCAAAGATTCTATCCGCTATCTAAGATCGACAAAGTTAGTTGATTCGACCATCGGTTTTGAGGTATTTGCGTTTCTCGATGCATACAAAGGATACCATCGATTCTTATGGATCCTCGAGATGCGGAGAAAATCTGCGTTCATATGAGTTCGGCACCTTTTGTTATGTTTCCATGCCATTCGGACTAAAGAATCTGGAGCCACGTACTGTGCAAAAGGCGATCAATAAAATTTTATAGACAGATTGGTAGAAACATGGAAGTCTATGTGGACGATCTACTCATCAAAAGCCGACCGATGAAGCAATTCTTGGTAGACGTCAGAGAAGTATTTGAGGTGTTAAGAGATACAGAAATGAAACTTAATCCAAAAAAGTGCACATTCGGGGTGAGAACAGGCAAATTTCTAGGGTACATGGTGTCGAGAGAAGGGATCCGAGCTAACCCTGATAAGATCGACACGCTAAAGAACATGCCGGCACCTTGAAATACGAAGGAAGTTCAAAGACTCACAGGTCGGATGGCAGCACTAAATAGATTCTTATCTCGGTCAGCTCAGCGCGCACTACCGTTCTTCAAAATTCTTCGAAAGCCCAGTCCTTTCCACTGGGACAGCGAATGTCAGACGGCCTTCGAAGAATTAAAAGCATATCTATCAGAACTACCTACTCTCACTTCTCCTCGAGAGGGGGAAAGGTTGTTGGTCTATCTATCGGTCTGCGAGGAAGCAGTGAGTTCGGTCTTGGTCCGAGAAGGGGACAAGGGCCAGATCCCTATATACTTTGTAAGTAAAGCTCTGCATGGCCCCGAAACCCAATACTCGCCAGCTGAGAAACCCGTATTATCGTTGGTACAAGCGTCGAGAAAGCTTAGGCCATACTTCCAAACCCACCCTATAGTAGTAGTTACAGACCAACCACTCAAGCAAATTCTGGCGAAGCCCGACACGTCTGGTCGACTTGCGAAATGGGTAATCGAGATGGCTCAATATGATATCGAGTTCGTGCCGCGTACCGCGATCAAGGCCCAAGCTTTTGTTCGTAATATCATCCGCAGCGGAAGCGATTTTAGGATCTAGATCTATAATATATACGTAATAAAACAACTAGATCTATATCTACAAGGGGGTTGTAGAACATACCTCTTGGATCTCAAAATCCAAGTTGAAGAACCGCAATAGGAAAGAACGAACGAAGGTGTGAAGAGCACCACGATCTTCCGTACGTGTGATCCAAGCAACTCCCGGTGGAAGGAAATTCTCGACTCGAACCCTTCCGATATGCTACCCGGAAAAATCTCCAAGATTTTCCCCTTATTCTCCCCTTGGCCGAAAATTTTCTTTCTCCTCTCTAAGAGGTGAAAGTCGAAAATTAAGTGTATGTTAAGGCTTGGGAGAACTCTCTTTATATAGGAGAGTAAAACTTAGCCTCCAAGGATTTTTATTTATCAAACAAAATAAATCCTTTAATAAAAGATAATTCCAAGATATTCTAGAACAAATCTAGAATAATCTTTATCTTTATTTCTTACCATAAATATTTATCCAATAAATATTTTATGCACATGTCTTATTAATCCACAAGAAAACTAATTTCTTGTTTCTTAAAAATATGCCATGGCCGAAATTCACTTGTGACCTAGTCACAATATTATTTTCGGCTATGATACACTACATTAGTAAGAGATTATGAAAAATATCTTTTTCACATATTTAATTATTTAGCCCAACTAATTTAATAGTCCACTAAACAATTAATTCACATATCGTTTTAATAAAGTCCAACAAGAACTAAATTAATATTATTAGGATTCGACGTCCGAGAATAGCTATGCTTTATATTAGGAGGCACGTCGGGGACCATGGACTAATAATCAATGGCTCCGATAAATCAAATAAATAATTATAGAATAATTATATTCGATAAATCAATCACAGAATATGCCACCATAATCCCGTGATCGCACTCCTCCGATTATGAGATTATATTTATCTCCTCACGAGAATAATAATAAGCGTCCATTGATATAATCATTACATATGGATTAATCCTCCATAGATTATTCATTCTAAATCGGGAAGTTACCGTTAACCCTTTTAGAACCTCTTATCCTTATTTACCATTAACCTCCTAGTGATCAATTAATTCATACAACTCATGGTGATCAATCGAGTGTGATATGAACTCGCGCGATCGATCGGTTTCTAGGATTAACAAATAAAGGAAGCGCTATCTACTTCCATAAATGGAAGGAATGGATTCCGTATCGTGATAACACGGACTACTCACTCAATCCGATTACAATGCCAAGATGGGGTAATTCGGACCACAGACTCTCGGTGTAATCCTTAACCGTCAAGTCAAACTTCATAATCGATTCAAGCGGTTGATCGTGATCACCTCGGGATTAAGATATATCCATAAATATGATCATCCATTGATTCGATAAGACTTCTCGACACGGAATTATATCGTGAACTCTAATCAAATCGGTCCAATACTATATGATATATCTATCATATATAAATGCCCCATTAGGTTCTCTTAACCGAAAGTCCGGATAAGACAATCACACCAAGCGTGTTCAGGCGCATTAATAGCACGTTAAAGGAGAGACCCGATACTCCGATTAACTTCACTACGGGCTAATTGTATTTTAAGTACATCTTCACTAACTCAATCCTCCCGTGTATATACCATACACTGAGTTAAGTGATTACATAAACGATATACTTTAGGGTTTTCTGTAGTGTAATTACTATTGTCACATCGGTGAATATGAGAATAATAAATATGAATAATAATATCATTTCATTTATTAAATAAAACAATTACAAAAATTGTCTTTCGGGCATCACACCTAACAGCTTTAGCAGACTTCTTAGCCGAAGGCATATCAGTGCAACTTGAGCAAGAAAAGCAAAGTCAGGAAGAACGATGGATGCTCCATGCTGATGGAGCCTCGAGTAAAGAAGGAGCAAGCGCAGGCCTTCTATTAGTCAGCCCGAAGGGGGAAGAGTTTCCATACGCTCTTCGATTCGATTTTAAGGCAACTAATAATGAGGCAGAATATGAAGCAATTATCACTGGTCTGAAGCTCGCCCTGAAGCTAGGGGTCGAAAACCTCAACGTTTACAGTGACTTGCAATTAGTCGTTAATCATATCAAAGGGGAATACGAGGCTAAGGAAGATACTATGAAGAAATATTTGGCAGTAGTTCAAGGCCTCAAGCCAAAATTCAACACGATTCAATTTGAACAGGTACCTCGAACTCAGAACAAGAGGGCCGACGCTCTGTCCAAATTAGCATCGAACTTCGTCTCTAGTAAAAAGGTGTTAGTAGAGTTGCTAACAGAAAGAAGCTTTGAAGAGATAGAGGCCCAGCCGATATCTCAGCAGGCAACATGGATGGATCCGATTGTCCTTTACTTAAAGGACCAAATATTACCCAACGATAAAGTACAGTCAAGAAAGGTCCGACTACAGTCGGCTCGATATGCATTCTTCAACGACATACTTTATCGGAAGTCATTCATGAGTCCATGGTTGAGATGCGCATCTGAGACAGAGGCAGAGCATCTTCTCGAAGAAATCCATAGAGGAGCTTGTGGAAATCATTGTGGGGCTAGGATGTTAGCTCGGAAATGCAAGCTCGTAGGATACTTCTGGCCGTCAATGCAACGAGATGCGAATAATTTAGTGCAGAGATGCAACTCTTGTCAAATTCACGATAACGTCTTGCATCAACAAGCACAAGAAATGAACATCATCTCGTCAGCATGGCCTTTCGATATATGGGGAGTCGATATTGTAGGGCCACTACCTCGAGCCTCGGGGAACAATAAGTTTGTAGTTGTTGCGGTAGATTATTTCACTAAGTGGGTGGAAGCCAAGGCTTTACCCGATATCAAAGCAGCGACAATCAAGAAATTCCTATGGGTTGATATTTTATGCAGGTATGGTATTCCAAAGGCTTTAATCTCGGACAACGGCACTCAGTTCGAAGACCGAAGAGTTAGAGAGTGGTTAGCCGAGTATCATATCGACCAGCACTTCACTTCGGTGGCCCATCCCCAAGCAAATGGCCAAGTCGAACAGACAAATCGACAGATTAAACTCGGGTTGAAAAAGAGGCTAGAAGCTGAAGGACGAGATTGGGCGTGGCAACTCCCGAGCATCCTGTGGTCATACAGGACAGCTCCAAACTCGTCAACGGGTGAAACACTTTTCCCCAGCATATGGGTGTGAGGCGCTTATCCTGCGGCGGAGATCGGCGTTCCTTCCCCTCGAGTTTTAGCGTATAATATTGAGATAAACGACCCCGACATCCGACAGGAGAATGATAATCTCGAGGAGCGGAGATAAATGGCCTCAGCCATAATGGCAAGGTACAAGCAGAAGATCTCTCAATATTACAACGCAAGAGTAAAATACAGATATTTCAAGGTCGGAGATCTAGTCTTGAGGAAGAACGAAGCAAGTCGACAGAAGGAGATCGGGACGCTCTCCCCGAACTGGGAAGGCCCGTATCAGATTCTAAAAGTCCACCCTAAAGGTTCATATCAAGCTAGGTCGAGCGAGGCGGAGCAGCGATCCTTAGACAATGGCACGCGAATAATTTAAGGAAATTTTACGTCTAAGCCTTAGCCGATCAGTTTGTTTCCACTTGTTTTATAAGCTTTGTAATCAGTCCATGAGACAATTCTATCTTGGTTATAATAAACGATGATAACATTTTCTACTGCTCTAATAAGTTGTTTTTGTAATATTCTAAGTCCAAAAAGACACGAAGTTACAGTCGACAAAGAATGGAGCAATCCGCAAGTCGGAACTCCTGACAATGCCATAAGCATACAACGCAGAAGGCAAAAAGAAGACTCGCAAGGTCGGGTCAAATGTCCAAGTCAAAAGCCTAACGAGCCTAAGGGTCGAATAAGGCAGACAAAGGACGGTTCGCAGGGTCGGGCCAAACGTCCAAGTCGGACGTCTGACCAGCCCAAGTGGCAGCTAGACCGAGACAAGGACAGTTCGCAATGTCGGACTAATTCAAAGATTTAGCAAGCCTGTAAGGCTAAAAAGCCAAGGCAGCTAGATCGACCTAGAGCAATGTAGAGCCCAAGTGTGTTATGAACTGAAGTTGATAAAACACTTGGGGGGATATTACATCGACTAGGCAGAAGCAAACAGAGCCAAAGGCTCGACAAGCAAGAAAACCAAAGACAGTAATAAATGAGAGTAAATAACAACAAATAGAGACGAAAGGGCAGAAATTTCAAAACAAATTAAGGCCAGGTCAAAAAGACCAGCCATGATAAAGTAAACATTCACCTAAGTCGGCTCAAAGTTGATAAAATTTACAAATAATGGCGAAGTCAAAGTTCAGAACATCAAAGTTCGAAAGAAACAAGGTAACTAAATATCAGCATCGGGGGTCGGAGTCGGATCTTCGGGAGCCGGCGTGGGTGCAGTGACAGCAGAAGTCGTATTATCGGGAGTCGGGCTCGTTGTAGGGCCGCCATACTTCTGGGCAAGTGATATACCCTGCTGAAATTCGTGGCACAGTCGTACAACGCCCAGTCGTGGTCATAGCAGCCAGGCTCATCGAGCTGGTCGATCTCGACTTCCGGGTAGGCCTTCTTCACTTGGTCCACCGCCTTGGTGAATCCTCCAAGTATGGCCGTCTGCATGATTACATCGAGATCCCTGCCCAACTCGTCAGACTTCCGATACTCGAGCATCTGCGGCGATCCTTACTTCCTCGAGCCGCTGAGGATCTCGATCCGATTCGGTCTTCACCGATCTCTCTCTCTCTGCGTGGGCGGCGGCAGCGCTCCCGTGCAAGTTCTCGCCGAGAGCCTCTTTCAGAGCAGCCTCCTCCTTTGACGCGGCCGGATCTCTCCGGCTCGGCAACGCGAGCTTACTGCTCCGCGCCTTACCCTCTTTATCTCAAAGATCGCCTCTTTCTTGAAAACATTGAGCTGCGATTCTAGACCAGCGACCCCAGCAGACTTGATAGCAAGCACGTCGTTCAAACCTCGAATCTGTGTCTTCGGCTCCTCCTCGGTTTCGGACGGCAGGTTCATACGTCGAGAAGCTTCTCGACTCATAAAGTAGTCGCCAAAAAGGAAAAGTTAAGGCGTAGGCTTCGTGAGGTACAAAACAGAAAAGAAAGAGAAATCAACAAGAGTTAGTGTTTTACACCACACCACTCTCTCGGAGGAAGAGGCCAGGACTGGCCGTCTCAATTGCTCGACATCTTCGGCCGACATCCTACTCGTGGCAGCAAGGTCGAGAGAGGGTTTGGTGATCTTGGCTTTTTTAGCCTGCTTCTGCTGGTCCCTCACCAGTTCCTCAAGAGCCGACCTCATCTTCTGCGACTGGGTGGCCTCCGCGCCTGAAGTCTCTTCACCCCCTCCCACCGTAAAGTCGATAATCTCATCTTCCTCGCGTATCGACCGATGTTCATGGGTGAGTCCCCTCGAGGTAGAAGGCGGAGCTGGCTGTGAGACAAGGGTAGTTGTTCCGACTCCCTCAGTCGAGTCGCCGACAGTGGCAGCTCTCTCCTCTGGCACCGGAGGAATGGCATTCGACCTGGATGCATTGACAGCAGCAGCTACTACGGAAGCCTTTGGGACAGCGACCTTCGAGAATCTGCCCACTACACAAGTAAAAAAGAAGTCAGTTTCAGAAGAAGTAAGGATACAACTTCAAAGAGCAATGAAACTTAAGCAACAAAATAATAGAGTTTCCTACAATTTTCCTGATCGACAGTAGGAAGGCTTATGTGTGGTACAGGTCCCGCCTCCTCGAGACGGGCAAGGTCGTAAAGGAGACTCAGGTCTAGCGTAGTCACCTCGAACTTAAATCTCTCGAGGGAAAGAGCCTCGTCGGGTGCGGCCTCACGACCCAGTTTGTCATCCCTTCCGTCTCTCGACCTCCATAAGCCGATATAAGGATTGTCCGACCCATGTCGGAGAAAGAAAAACCTAGGCTTCCAATTCCCATGAGATGAAGGTCCCCGAGACACGAACTCATGATGATTGGTACGCCTCTGAAATGTGTACCACATTTTATCCGGCAGCGCAGCGATCTTGTACCACCACCGGAATAAAGGAACGCTAAAACTGATGCCCGCAACTCGACAGGCAATCAAAAAACCCATCAAAGTCCGGATTGCATTTGGGCCCAGTTGAGATATGCCAATCTCGTAATGGTGAAGGACAGCCAGGACTGCCGGACACAGAGGGAACCTCAGCCCACTCTCGACATTTGGGCCTCATGGACCGTCTGAGAACCTTCGTGGGCTCATCGGCGAAGCTGATGGTGGCGGAAGAGAGCTGAACCACGATTTGGGGCTTGAAAGCCCATATCTCCGCTGCAGTTGGTTAAGATCATCCATGGTAAGGCAGGAAATGCACCCCTTAGGCCCCTTTCCATCCATTCTGGTGGAAAATTTCTTGGGCTCCCGGATAGTACCCAAGGGTTCCTCCGGATTTGGTTGTGGAGGTTGATCAGAGGGAGCAGATATTGGTGTTTGTTCACCGGAACGAGACTCCTCTATCCTATCAGAGATTGTAGTACTACTAGACATGGACAGATTCAAGCAAGATCTTTAGGAACAAAGAAAAAGATGATAGCAGAAAAAACGCTTACTTGTATTTTCTGAAGAGGAAACGGAGAAATGGATAGGCAGAAATGATTTTCACCCTCTGGTTCTTCTCTCCCTTTTATGCTTTGCTAATACCAAATGACAGTGAAAAGACGTGATTAAGGGGGTTACTGGTAGTTATAACTCCCCCACGAATCACGAAAATCAAGGGTGACATCATTTATGGCAGAAGACGAAGAGATAGTGCGCTCTGACGTCACAATGAACGGCCACGATTGACTGGGGAGAGAGGTGGCATACGAAGCGGTTACACCATTTCCCGCCCAAGATTTAGTCCAACTCGAAGACGATTTCAAATTGGCAGATCTGACCTCGGACAACGGAAGTCGCCTCTCTCAGGTCTGGGGGGCTTATGACGATACCGAGTTACGCACCTCGATATATCATCATCGAGTGGACCTCATGGATTGAATATTTACTAAGGCACATGAACCAGATAAGGCCTACAAGTCGGACTATCGACTTGGAAGCCATGACACGCATGTCGATCCTCGAACCTGAAGCATGGCTAGGGATCCGAGGTTACGACTATCGACTTACGGGCGGTCGCGGGACATGAGTTCGTGAGTCGGTCATCCCAGTCGGGTAGACCGATATCGAGAACGGAGTCCACACCAGCTACGTTGGCCCATTATCCACAGGATAACTTGGGCGAGGGGTAAAGTCTAATGAAGGGTAAGTATGACAATAGCTACAAACCGACTCATATTAGGGTTAGGTCATGCATTGTCTTATAAATACAACGTTAAAGGAACTACGTATGACTTGATTCCGGAAGAATAACGAGATACGAAAGACTCTCAAGAATTCCACTTAGACTCAAACCGAAAATATACAAAACCCTTCTTTGTTCTTGGCATTAGGGTTCTTGACTATTCATCATTAACATAAGGAAACGACTGGAACTTTAAGGTGACATAATTTGCCATCGTCAAAATACAACATTGCATTAATTATAAACTCAAAATTTTTTAAAATTATTTTGACATTCAAATTAAAGCATTAACTAACCTCCATAATATGCACTTTTTTTTGCAACCGTCTCAGTTATTTCGGAACGGAAAGTGTATTTAGTATGTCCCATCATTAAATAGACTCGGGTAGTTAATTTGGCTATTACGATTGCACTTTCTAGGTTACTTTAATAAACTTTTGATTTTTAAAAAAAAATGATTTGTAATGAAAATAAGACGAGTAGGTGATTAGTCCGATTTCTCATTTCAAATTGCTTGTTCACCTAAATGGAAATGCAATGCATAATAAGCTCATGAGGACAATATCCAAGTCTAATTCAAAAGGAAGGCTGGAGTGTTTTATCTAACAAACCAAAACCTACATGCTTTGCCAACCTTTAAGATCTATCGATAAATGAGGGTCAACAAACACGACTTCCGCAGATACAGACGATCTGGGAAAGCTCAATATCATCCTCACAACTTCATCGTCTATCACCTGGTCAGGACACCAATACAAGACAAATTTCTTCAACACAAGTCCAAACTCCAGAAAAGTTTTTGCAAACGCAATCTCATCTTCTTCGCCGTTGAAATTCATCAAGTGAATAGTATTTATAGTAGATCTCAAGCATGTGATTTTGCTCAAGTCTTCCATTTTCGACAGAGTAGCATCTGTACATTTCTGATCATCAAAAGTTCATAATCAGTTGATTAAAGAGGAGAATATCCCTAAAAATGGAAATACAAGGATTTATCCATATAACCAAGCCAACAAGCTGGGAAAGAGAATTATATCTACATCAGATGGAGGAAGAAGGCCTGGACAATGTTTATGATGACGGACATAGCAAATCATCATTTACATGTTCTAATGGCTTCAAGTGTTGTACACGTACAAAATTGACCTCCAACTAATCAATTGGATTTGCAGGATTCACATTTCACAATTACAAAAAAAAAATGGGCATGAGGAGGTACGTGTGCATGTGATCCCACGCGTAACTTTTGTCCCATCAAGTTAGTTGGAATTCCATGCACACGTACCTTAGTTGGAAGTATAGTTGGAATTTTCCATGCACACGTGCGACAAAAACCAAATACAAGGCATACCTCTTTGTACAGGCTATTTCAGGCTATTTGGTTTTTCTCACACCTCTTTGTATAACATGAAACCAAATAGCCTGAAATACGTGTGTGTGTGTGTACACACCTCTTTGTTCCCATAATACAGGGCATTTTAGCTTTTGGGTTTTGTCTCATGTTATAAAGGCATTCTCACAAACCAATACATTATTTAATGCACTTTTTTCCTTTCTAACCCCTATTTACTCATCTCACCATGTTAAACGTAGTGTAAACATAAAAAGGCATTTAGGTCATAAAATGCTAAAAAGTGAATCAATTATGAGCTTTCTTAATTTATGTGCCCAAGACTACAATGCCTTATATTATGGGACGGAGGTAGTATCTATTCCTACATTTTTTGAATGCAAGGTGGAATGCTATGCTGCTCTCGAACAAAGAAGCTAGCATAGATTAGTAATGTGGATTTTAATACCACGCTGACACTAATGAACTTTATATCTCCTAATTAAACACACACACACACACACACAGAGATTATGAAGATATAGAAGATTACTTCATCAAAGTACAATGTAAGAGCCTCAAGATTATGACAATGCTTCAGCAAGAGAGTTAGAAATCTCATGTAGTCATCCCAAACTTCAATCCAGAGATTTAGGGCCTTTAGTCCATGAAGCGAGCAGCGGTTGCATCTAAATTTATTACCCATTTCACACAGACCCTACACAAAATGCAAATAAAAAATTTCAATCCTTGAACACAAAATATGCGAAAAGATAAATGAGACATAGTATAACAACAGTCTGACATTAAACAAGTGAAAGAACAAATACCAAAGTTAATGCTTTTATAAGACTTGAGTTAGCTCCTGGCTAGAAACTGGACTAGTAAATGCCATTGTCTAAATGTCTAGTGCTGCCAACATGGAAACTAGTATACTTCCATTAATACTCCTTTCAGTTTGCTCAATGAATATAAATCATGCTCAAGTTGATGCAGATGATATTGATTATAACCCTACAATGAGTTTTGACAAGTACGTGAGTTTGCACCTCTATTGACAAGTGAATGAAGACAACTCTAGAATCTTTCACTTAAAAATTGGTATTCAACTTCACATTTTCCATTAAAAGCTTTCTTAGAGAACCCATCCCAAAGACAAACAGTACAACAAACCAATTTAAGCATTCCAAACATGCAATAATATCTTCATGAGGGTAAAGAGTTTAAGAATCGGAACAAAAGCACTTTAACAACTTAACTGGCTTATACACCTATGGCTTGAGAATAACAAATATGAGCATACTGGAAGATGAAAGCGTTTCGCTCAGGTTATATCTAGTGTCGTTTGCACAATTGACAGTAGGAAAATAATCCACCTTAATGAGTCTGCCAGACTACATTAAGGAGTCAAAACATGATACTTATTCAGAAAAATGTGTTGGGAATACAAAATGATAGCTTGGTTAAAAATAAGAGTACATGAAACAAGTTTAGGTAAATACATCATACGGAGATTACTAGTGCAGAAAACTTAATCTGGTCTTGCCTTCTTTGTTCCTCTGACCTCTAAAATCTATTTAAATATTCATTGACTAAAAGAAAATACCAAAAACTAGCTTACAGAAAACCTGGAGAAAACAGGTTTTAGCACATGCAAAACCAAGTAAAAATGAACACACTAAAAGTTCTAATACTACGAGGTTAATGGAGAAAATCGCATTTTCTTTCTGCGAGATAAAAACACTCACCAAGATAATATGCATCCCCAATTTCAGATCAACTATCTTATGTGCCATCATGAGAACTCCATAAACACAGGCTGCAACAGGTTCAAAAGAATCAATCTCGCCATTGCCATATGGATGAATATGCATCGTTTTCAAGGACGACACACCCTCAAAGATATATTTTCTTGGCATTAAAGCACCATACTTGAAGGCAACTAATTTCGGACATGAGATCTTAAATTCAATCCATTCATAGCCTTCATCCCCACCGCAGTCCTCGAAAAAGAGATGCTCAATGCTACTAGATGAAATATCAAGAACTTTTAAATTTTCGAAAGCGTAAATACTCATGACCAATTTGTTTAGTAACGGGCATCCAGAAAAGAAAGTACGAGTTAAATCCTCATCGGTTAACTTAATATTCTTAAGACAAAGAGATCTCAAATGAAGAAACCCTGGATAATTGGGCAGCTGCAGCGCTTTTCCGCTTAAATGTAATTCCAAAATCTGCAAAGATTGTACTCTCACAAGAGAGAATGGCATATGAAACACATCAGAGGGATCACACGCTATTATCAATTCTTGAACATTTCGTTTTGCAGCAGCACACATCCAGCGGAAAACCTCCTCTCCACACAAGATACCAACATCCCTTACATGACATAGTAGTCTAAGTCTAATGATATTGGTAGCACTTCGGGAAGTTAGAACCCAGCTGATAAAAATTTGAAATTTACGACATAATTCTAAACTCAACTCTAGATTTCTCTGATTACATATCTTTGGAATATCAATGTCCAAAAAATGCAATGACGAACACAAACTTTCCCATCTTTTTGACAGCAAACCAGCTCCTACAGCATCAAAAACATCAAGAAATGAGAGAATGTGATGAAGCACGTCATCCGGTAAGTGACTGATTCGATCCATTTTATCAATAATATCCCCAGAAGGGGGCACAACAGCCTTATGCATTTTTTTTAAAGGTTCTATTGAAAACCTTCACAGCCTGTGTCTCGTGTTGAGTAGTGGCCCTAGGAATCGCAAAGGGTGAGCAGCTATAAAGAAGTACCTGATTATATACTAGTGCAACAGAATCCACCTCATCTCAACTGAAAAAGTAACAGAGCAAAATGAAGTACGTGTAACAGGAGATACCTCCGCCCATCCGCCAGTGGGAGGGAGTGCCAATAGGCTATGAGAAGTGAGAACCGGAGAAAATATCAATAACAGAGCATTTCAGAGGAAGTAATCGATTTAGACAGGGAAAGTTCTTCTACAGTGAGATATTTGAGAAGAATCTGAGTGGATGATTACGGATCGCACAGCCAAATCAAATCAATTGGCTGTCAAAGTGCAGACAGAATCGCATGATCAGATCTACGCTAAAATGGAGTGACTAAGGAATAATTACCCTTTAGACAACTAATCTATCGCGATATAAATGTTGCTTTGGAGTGGTTCGAGTCGGTTTGAAAAGCGCATGACCGTTTGAGATTATAACTTGTATTCAAACCAAACCAAAACGATTTCGTAACTAGTGGTTTGGTATAATTTCATTTCGGTTTGGATTTTGTTTGGTGTCGGCTTTAGCCTGTCAATTTGTTTAAGATGTTATTTTTATCACACAACGTTTTTCTTAATTTACATAAACGATTTAATGTAAAGTAGAATAAGAATCATGACAGGTTTGCCTCAACCTGGAACAAGAGTGAAGGCGATTGGAATAAGAGGTGGCTTTAGTGTGATGGATTGATGGAGGCAACGTTGGAGTGTCCAATTATATGAGTAATGAAAGTTGAAGAGTGGATTTAGGTTTATGGTTGTATCGTTAGTGACAACGTCGGAGTTATCAAAAACGGGTTGTGAGTGATTTAGAGGTGGTTATCTGGCTGAAATGTGTGATTTTGCCGGTGGTGCATGGCGGCGCTCAAGAAACATTTGAAGTTGACAAGTAAGCTATCGACAAATTGACAGAGTGTATCTGTTTTGTGTATTAGTGACTCTATTTTTTCGAAATACAAGTGCCGTTATTTATAGGCATCAAGAGGTGGCGGGTTGCTAATGACGGGGATTAAGATGTAATTAGACATAATAAAACATGATTAACTGCAAGGCTGGCGAGGCGGCCTCCGATTGGGCGAGCTTGCACTTAACCACCGTGGGCTCTTCATCTTGTAACCGTCATGTCTGAACTATGTTCGCCTAGTCAAGCGGGTTTGGTCCGAGTTGGCGGATAGCGGACTGGGGGCGGGCAGGCCGGGCCCCAGTGCTCTGTTTCGTCCTATGGGTGGCGGGTTGAAGGCTTTGCTAATCGATGCCCTCTGCCTAGCCAATAATGGAAATCGTAAAGGCTTGAAGGTGGGCTGGATTGTACCCAGCCTAGTCCGGCTTATGGAGACGCGAACCAATTGGGCCAGGGACACTATTCATTATTGGGCCTACATTCAGGCTCAATGTAAATTCGCGGGCTCTTTTGCAGGCTTGGCGTATCAATGGCTTCTTAACCCTTGTCGTATTCATTGTACAAATGAAAGGCAGAAAGTAAAGTTGTTGGCGTCTTGATTTATCGTATGCCGAGGTGACTACTATAAAGCAGCCTACAATGTTAACGTAAGACTCGTGAGCGTAGTCAAGGTGCCGCGCTATAAAGCAGACGAGCTTAGCAGTGTTTATGACTCGATAGAGACTTGCTGCAAGGTGCCGTGCCAAAGCAACCAGACTTAGATGCGTTATGCTCGGAAACGTATAGCCGCAAGGTGTCGTGCCAAGGCGACCGGACTTATGTTGCCGCGCTATGAAGCTGACTGGCTTAGGTGCCTCACTATGAAGCGGAAAGGCTTAGATATGTCAACTTGGATAGTAGGCGGACCCATCTAGCATAGTGCTATGAAGCAACCTAGCCGAATTGTCCTTGTTGAAAATGATATGAGATGAGTGTGATCTGAATCTTATCTTGCCTCTCAACATGGGGCTCTCTCAACGCTCATCGCCTTCTTTGGCGAGTACAACATATCCTCAGATTATCGCTTCACTGCTGTTTTGCCGGGCAGACATGTCCCACAAATGCGTGAGGGATAACCTCGACTACGAGATCCTTCATTACGATTCAATCGTAGCCGGACTCCGACCCCCATTTGACCATTTCTTTGTTCAGCTACTGACAAAGATAAAGGCGATGCCTTGCGGCCTCACCTTGGGAGCGGTTGTTAGATGTAGTGCCCGAAAGACAATAGTTGCTTGTCCTTACTAGCAAGTGGGATATTGTTGGAAGTAGCGCCAGAAAGACAATTTATGTAATTGTTATTATAATTAATAAATGAGAGATTTATTATCATTAATTATTTGCTTTGTGCTTATAAGAAATACACTATTGAAAACCCCAAGTTGTATCATATGTAGCCATATAACTTAGTGTGTGTCACACGCGAGGATTAAGTTTATGGTGATACACTTGAACTGATAGTCCGTGGTGAACTTAATCAAAGTATGAGGTCTATTGATTAAACTACCATTAATGCGCCTAGAACACTTTATGGTGTGACCGTCTTATCTGGACCGTCGATATTGATTATCTAAGTGGGGCATTTATATATGATGTAGTCATATAGGACTGAGCCGATTTAACCTGCATTTTTCATATAATTCCGTGATTGAGAAATCTTATTAAATCACAATATGATCATATATGGATTAACCTTAATCCTGAAGTGATTGCAGACTCCTACTTGTTTCAAGATAGGGTTTGATATATTCGTTAAGGATTTCTAAGAGGCGCGGTCCGAATCACTTTCACGTTGGCACTATCGGGAATGAGTAGCTGGGGATGTGTCTCACAGATACGGAATCCATTCTTTCCTGCGGGAAGTAGAAAGACAATCCCCTTATTTGTTAATCCTAGAAACTGATCGATCCGCAGAGTTCATATTGGTTATAAACTAATTGATCACTAGTGGGTTAATGGTAAATAAGGATAAGATGTAATGAAGAAGGTTTACGGAAACATTCTAAGCTTCGTTACGGATAGTCTATGGAATGTTAGTCTATATGTAATGATTATATCAATGGACACTTATTGACTCGACACTTTGAGAATAAGTTATATCTATAATCGATAGAGTTTAGTTTCGGATTTATGATGGCGTAATTTCGAAATTAATAAGTTGAGTAGAAATGTTCTGTTCGATAAATATTTTATTCAATTTATTGTAGCTAATAATTATAGGTCCATGGTCCCCGGGTTGGCTCCTAATACGCGAGTGAATTCTCGTATTTTGGAACCTCGAGAATAAATTAAATAGTTGGTCTATTTAATGAATATACGGATATTATTTATTCGGTAAATAATATGTAATATAGAAAAAAACATTTTCTATTATCCCAATTGGCATAAAAAAAATGGCACCACTTTATTTGATTTTGGGAAAAGAAATTTTCTCCTAATTAACTATAATGTGGAAAATATAATTATTTATGTGTAATTATAAATAAGAAATTAGTTTTCTTATTGGATAAATAGGAAATTTGTTTTTCTATTGGATAAATGTTTTATTTTTCCTTAAAGGAAAAGATAAATTTGTATGTATAAGATAAACTCTCAAACTATTTGGTTATTACCCTAAGAGAGCTTCTCCCAACACCAAATAGATTGAACATCAACGCCATTTTTTATGAGGAAAAACAGACGCCAGTAGAGAAATTTTATTTTCTTGTCTTAGCCATTGGGAAGAAGAAAAACTGGGTTTTTCTTGAAGGCATATTCGAGGAGGTTCGAATACGGGATCGACGTCCACCAGTCGGCACTTGGAGATACAATCCGGAAGATCATGGCATCTCGATTCGGTTGGGTAATCTCGTAACATTTTCTTTAAGGTATTAATTAATCGTTTATTAATTAATTAGATCGCAAAATTCATGCTTCCGCTATAGATCTTGATCTAATCAAGATCTAGATGAATCTGTGTGGGTTCTGACTCGAATCGATTTATTCGAATCTGGTTTTCGGGTCGGATTCAGATTCTGGCAACTCCAGCAGCGGTGAGGGTTATAATGGCGTATATAGTTCTTAGCCGGCTGATGGGGTGCGAACCGTCGATCTCGATCTTGGCGTATTTCTATACATTTGTTAAAAGCATGGAGTATGGGCAAGGTTCGATGAGAAGCCCACACGAAAAGGTTAAACATTTCTTCTCTCTTACAGAGAAGGTTGGGGAACGGAGCAAACGGTGCATGTAGGTTGAATCACAAGTCGGCTGGCCGATCCAAAAGTTCGGAGTGAAGCCGGCGAACCTATCGGCTACAAAGACGCCCGTGCTACAAGACAATGAGGTCCCGTTTACGGAGGCAGTCGAGAAGATGATGGGTTGGGACAATGCGCTTAAAATACAAAAGTGAGTCTTTAGTTTGAGGGTTCTGCTCGATATCAACGAACCATACTGCAGACTGGCCGGCATTTCGAGGTCGGTTGTAAAAGGCGTGCAACCACTTGTCAAAGTCGTTCCAACGGCCTGCAACCCGGATTGGTACAAAGAATCCCACTTTGGAAGGAGCATGCCTTCTATGTGTGAGGTCTGCAATGGTCATCATACGAGACGAGCTCAAGGCAACTTCGTGCTTTATTTATCATTTTCTGCTTTCTGTACTTAGCATATTTATGTCATAAGTAAACGTGTATAGCGTTACGGCTTACGACGTTGTACTTGAACTTATTCTTCATGTAGTATTGACGAGATTGACACTTTTGAAGGTACAATGAATGCGACTAAACATCGTAATGAGTTGGCGAAGCAGGCAAAGATTGCTGAGGCGGAGAGAATCCATTGGCTTAAGGAAAGCCAACGTGTGGAGCCGCCAACTATACATCTCTGGGCTGCTCCCGGGAACGCGCCCTCAGGGGCGAACACTGCTGAAGTGGCCCCAAGTGCAGACAATATAACTGTTGTGGTTGACCCCCTCGCTTAGGAGAGGCATGCGAGATCGGGTGATGGGATAAAGATCCGCGAATGAATTGTGACAGATCAGGCTGTTGTAGACCCGACTGATGTTGTGACTGTGTCCGACAGTCCTGATAGCGGGACGGAGAAGAGCCACTCTCCTATGAGGTCCAAAACCGAGAGCATCCAAAGTTCAAAAACCGCTGCTAATCCTGCTGATAAATCCAAGTCCCAGTCCGCTGATCTGACTAAGGATGACACCGTCAAGGCTGCTGAGAAGGGCAAAGCAATTTATGTTTTGAAGTCGAAGCCAAAACATGCACTGATTAATGTTCAGACCGCTGGTTTCCCGCCTCCGGGAGAGGGAGCCATCTGGTTGAGGCCGGCATATCGACGGCCCCAAGATTAGACTGAAGGGGTCTTACTTTTAGATTCGATCAAGAGCATCCCTACGCTGAAAAACATAAAGTGGGGTCTGCCGGACGATGTGAACTTGGAAATCGGCAAGGGGATCATGTCCCGAGTGGAGATGTACGATCAGACTAGCCACGATACCGGTTTCATGGATGATTTCGACGATTTGTCCATAGTTGAGTAATCGACTATAAGTTTGCAGCCGTTTTTCTTCAGATAGATCGAGATCAAGCTGCATGTTAATGATTGGCGAGATGGTCGTAATGTGAGTCCATTAGGCTAGGCATTGGCATCTCAACTAGTTCCATGGCTTCCAAACCATAAGTTAAAGCAAAAAGGGTTTCACTGTTGTTGGTTTGAACATTGTTCGGACAACCCATAGGATGGATGGGAGCTCGTCTACACCCACTTGCCGGACTTTTCATATAGGTTCTTTTCAACGTTTGAGAACTTTTTCGCACTTTCTACCGACCGTTTCCCTGTGGGTAAGAGATCAAGATTGCCAATGCTTGACATTATGTTCATTGCAAAACTTGGTGAATTCTTCTCTGAACTGAGGGCCGTGATCGGATACCACGGCTCTAGGGAAGCGGGACCAGATTTGATCGTGGAGGAAGTAAATTGCGTCATTTGCCGTAGTTTTTGTCAGGGTTATGGCCTCGATCCATTTGGTGAAGTAATCGACGGCGACATTGCCGTACTGACCGCCCATTAATTCTCAGTAATGTAATAGTTGTAAAGTAGGTGAATATATTAAATTAAAGGTAAAAAGAAGAAAAATGTAATAAATGCTCAATTGGTATTTTAAATGTATTTATATTATGGGATAAATTCAAAACCTTAACGAACTTACATTTTGGGACGGAGGTCAGAGGCATATCTGTGTTCTCCAGGGCGGTCACGCGGTCACGTGGCATATCTGTGTTCTCCAGGGCATATCTGTGTTCTCCAAGACTGAAGATTGCCAATGCTTGACATTATGTTCATTGCAAAACTTGGTGAATTCTTCTCTGAACTGAGGCCGTGATCGGATACCACGGCTCTAAGGACTCTGAAGCGGGACCAGATTTGATCGTGGAGGAAGTAAATTGCGTCCTTTGCCGTAGTTTTTGTCAGGGTTATGGCCTCGATCCATTTGGTGAAGTAATCGACGGCGACAATGCCGTATTGACTGCCCATTAATTCTCAGTAATGTAATAGTTATAAAGTAGGTGAATATATTAAATTAAAGAAAAAAAGAAAAAAAAATGTAATAAATGCTCAATTGATATTCTAAATGTACTTATATTATGGGATAAAATCAAAAACTTAATGAACTTACATTTTGGGACGGAGGTCAGGGGCATATCTATGTTTTCCAGGGCGGTCACGTGACTCCACTAAGATCCGATGGTTTTTTTTAGTATTAAAACAATTTAATTATATTGTTAAAAAACAATAAAAATATAATTTTAGGCTATCGGAAAAAATAAATTATATAAAAATGTAGTTTAAAGTCCTGTGACACCGGTAGGAAAAAAAATTCTGAATCCGCCTTGACGGAGTTAGTAATTTATTTTCTACCGAATATTAGTTATCTTAGGCTAACAATAAACCTTTCTTTTAATTTTTTTAAAGGGTGGTACTAAGATTGTGTTTTCTAGGTTTTAATAAAGGGAAATTTCTAATTATAGGAGAAAGAAAAAAGAAAAAAATAAAAAGACAAAATAAATGATTTGTAACGAATAGGAGGACTGGATCATTAGTCCAATTTCTCCTTTCAAATTGCTTGTTAACCATAAGCTCATAAGCATGCTTAGCATGGCCTTGCGCAAGGATGACACGCACAAATCGAGAAAACCATAAGCTCATAAGCGCAATATCCAAGTCTAATTCAAAAGGAAGGCTGGAGTGTTCTATCTAACCACCAACCAAAACCTACATGCTTTGCCAACCATCAAGATCTATCGATAAATGAGGGTCAACAAACACGACTTCCACAGATACAGACGATCTGGGAAAGCTCAATATCATCCTCACAACTTCATCGTCTATCACCCGCTCAGGACACCAATACAAGACAAATTTCTTCAACACAAGTCCACACTCCAGTAAAGTTTTTGCAAATGCTATCTCATCGTCTTCGCCTTTGAAATTCATCAAGACGATAGTATATATACTAGATCTCAAGCATGTGATTTTGCTAAAGTCTTCCATTTTCGACAGAGTAGCATCTGCACATTTCTGATCATCAAAAGTTCATAATCAGTTGATTAAAGAGGAGAATATCCCTAAAAAATACAATAATTCTCGGGGGCAATTCATCTGATGGAAGGAAATAACAGGAAGTAGTCAGTCAAAAGACGAGCCAACTTAATCACAGACACAATTTTTATGTTCAGTTTGATTTTGGTCATGATAAATGGTGTTCTACTAACATTATCATTCTGTGAACAATTCTATTCTTGAAAAATACAGGTATTGCATGCATTAGGTACTTTCTCTTTAAAAGCTCCAAAAAAAAATTCAGCTGTCGGTTTCCGATATTTTGTTAGCTTCTACTCTCCTCACCACATTCTTTCAGCATTGTACAAACTAAGGAATTAATATAGCTCTGATATTGATGAGAAGGGAAAAAGATACTGTAAAAATTTAATAAACATGCATTAACCGATACTTGTATCGACTGTTTCCAATTCAAAGACAAATAGCCTGAAATAAGTGTGTGTGTACATTACCTCTTGTTCTCATAATATAAGGCATTTTAGCTTTTGGGCTTTGTCTCATGTTATAACTTATAAGGGCATTCTCACAAACCAATACATTATTTAATGCACTTTTTCCTTTTTAACCCCTATTTACTCATCTCACCCTATTAAACGTAGTGTAAACATAAAACGGCATTTAGGTCATAAAATGCTAAAAATGAATCATTTATGAGCTTTCTAAAATTATGTGCACAAGTCTATAATGTCTTATATTATGGGACGGAGGTACAATATATTCTAACATTTTTTGAATGCAAGGTGGAATGCTATGCTGCTCTCGAACACAGAAGCTAGCATAGATTAGTAATGTGGATTTTAATACCACGCTGACACTAATGAACTTTATATCTCCTAATTAAAAAGCAAATGAAACACACACACACACACACACACATATATAAAATTTAGAAGATATAGAAGATTACTTCAACAAAGTACAATGTAAGAGCCTCAAGATTATGACAATGCTTCAGCAAGAGACTTAGAACTCCCAAGTAGCTATCCCAAACAGTAATCCAGAGATTTAGGGCCTTTAGTTCATGAAATGAGCAGCGGTCACATCTAAATTTATTACCCATTTCAAACAGACCCTACACAAAATGCAAATAAAAAAGTCAATCATTGAACACAAAAGATGCGAAAAGATTAATGAGGCATAGTATAACATCAGGATGGCATACAACATCTGACATTACCAAAGTTAATACTTTTATGAGACTTGAGTTAGCTCCTGACTAGAAAATGGACTAGTAAATGCCATTGTCTGAATGGAACTATGCACTTTCTACTAACATTATTCCATCAAAATACAAAATCACAAAAATGTCTAGTGCTGCTAACATGGAAACTAGTATACTTCCATTAATACTCCCCTTCAGTTTGCCCAATGAATATAAATCATGCTCAAGTTGATGCAGAGGATATTGATTATAACCCTACAATGAGCTTTGACAAATGCGAGTTTGCTCCTCTGTTGAAAAGTGAATGAAGACAATGCTAAAATCTTTCACTTAAAAAATGGTATTCAACTTCAAATTTTCCATTAAAAGCTTTCTTAGAGAAAGCATCCCAAATACAAACAGTACAATAAACCAATTTAAGCATTCCAAACATGCAATAATATCTTCATGAGGGTAAAGAGTTTAAGAATCAGAACAAAAGCACTTTAACAACTTAACTGGCTTATACACCTATGGCTTGAGAATAACAAATATGAGCATACTGGAAGATGAAAGCGTTTCGCTCAGGTTATATCTAGTGTCGTTTGCACAATTGACAGTAGGAAAATAATCCACCTTAATGAGTCTGCCAGACTACATTAAGGAGTCAAAACATGATACTTATTCAGAAAAACTGGGTTGGGAATACAAAATGCATGATAGCTTGGTTAACAATAGGAGTACATGAAACAAGTTTATGTAAATACGTAGTACGTCATAAGGATATTAATAGTGCAGAAAACTTTTTCTGGTCTTGCCTTCTTTGTTCCTCTGACCTCTAAAATATATTTAAATATTCATTGACTAAAAGAAAAAACCAAAAATTAGCTTCAAGAAAACCTGGAGAAAACAGGTTTTAGCACATGCAAAACCAAGTAAAAATGAACACACCAAAAATTCCAATACTACAAGGTTAATAGATAAAAACACTCACCGAGATAATATGCATCCCCAATTTCAGATCAACTATCTTGTGTGCCATCTTGAGAACTCCGTAAACACAGGTGGCAGCAACAGCTTTAGAAGAAACATTACCGTCAAAATCATATGGATGGATATGCAACGTTTCCAAGGATGAAACACCCTCAAAGATATATTTTCTTGGCATTGTAGTACCATACTTGAAGGCAAGTAATTTTGGGCATGAGATCTTCAAATCAATATTGTCATAGCGTTCCTCACCGCAGTCCTCGAAAAAGAGATGTTCAATGCTACTAGATGAAATATCAAGAACCTTTATATCTTCGAAAGAGTGAATACTCAGGACCAATTTGTTTAGTAAAGGGCATCCAGAAAAGAAACTACGAGTCAAATCTTCATCGGTTAACTTAATGTGTTTTAGACAGAGAATTTTCAAATGAAGAAATCCTGGATAACTGGGAAGCTGCAAAGCTTGCCCGAACAAATTTAATTCCAAAATCTGCAAAGACTGCCCACTCACAAGCGAGAAAGGCATATGAAGCACATCAGAGGGATCAAAGATTACGATTAATTCTTGGACATTTCGTCTTGCAGCAGCACAGATCCAGCGGAAGACCTGCTCCCGGGTGAAGATACCAATACACTTTACACACCTTAGCCTAAGTCTAATGATATTGACAGCACTCCGGGAGGTTAGAATCCAACTGATAAATTGTTCGAATTTATGACATAATTCCCAACTCAACCTTAGATTTCTCTGATTACATAGCTTTGGAATATCAATGTCTAAAAAAGGCAATCTTGAACACAAATGTCCCCATCTTCTTGACAGCAAACCAGCTCCTACAGCATCAAAAACATCTAGAAATGAGAGAATGTGATAAAGCACGTCATCCGGTAAGTGACTGATTCGATCCATTTTATCAATAATATCCCCAGAAGGAGCCTCAACAGCCATTATCATTTTTTTCAAAGGTTCCAATGAAAACCTTCACAATCTGTGTCTCGTGTTGAGTGGCTTAGTGTACCCTAGAAACTTGCCGAGATTATGCAGCTACATAGAAATAGAACTACCCGATTTTTGTTGGAAATTTTGTCCAACACTTAGAAGTGAAACATGAGAAGCAAATGACACCTATACTAATTAAAAAAAGCTGAGAATTTGGGGATGCCACGAATCAAAGAGCATTTCAGATGGATGAAGCCGTTATAATGGAGGTGGAGAGCTATCACATATTTTCAATTTTCTAATTATGAAAAAAAAAAAATGAATAGCTTCCGGTACAATTTTTTTCAACCGATGCATAATAAAATCTTTCATAATGCAATTCAGTACTTCCTCCGTTCCCCTAAAAGAAAATGTTCTTATTGTTAAGATGAGGCATCATGACCAAAAGGTTACGGATTCAAGTCTCATCGTAGGTATGTGTGAGTAATAGTCCTACAAAAAGGGGTAATTTCGTTTTGTTAAAAAAAAAAAAAAAATTACGAAGGTCGGGCTTTTTATGTTTTAGTTCAACGCTTTGATAATAGAAAATGAAATGGGGTTTTAGTGTCAACCCACACGGATCTCGATCTCGACGCGGTCTGAGTGCTGTAAATTTCACGACGATTCATGAAGCGGCGTCGTGCCGATGCGATGTAAAAATAAAAAACAGCGATCAAACGCGTCGTTTCGATGTCTTGTCGGAGGCTGCATGCGCTTTCACCGTCGGGGATCGAGATCCCAACCCACACCCACTAAAACTACTGTTAAAGATACCACACATATTTCTCTTGATTTACCTATGGTACAAATTCATATATCTTTGACTCCATAATTTAATTACAATATTAACATTTATGACATCATATTTCCTGACTATTTCGACCCACGTATGAATCCATTTTGGAAGATTGATCATACATTTAACATTTCTAAGTCGATTCTCGGATCAACATTTGAAAAGCCGATTCTAGTTATAGTAACCAAAAATACAACATGGATTTGCTCAAGTGTAGTGACATGAATAGATTCAGAATTTACAAGCATAATAAAGCGTAATATCTTGGTAAGTACCCATTTTTTAAATTACAATATTTTCCTCCTCTTTCTTTACTGCATCAATTTCAACCATTTCCCAATTAGTAACCTTCATTGGATGAATGTACCCACCAAGGACGGACGTAGGATCTCGGATAAGGGGAGTAAAATTTTTAAAGGCAAATAAAAAATTTAGGAGGGGGTGAACTATATGCATAGTACAAGTATTAATGTATTTTTTTTCGAATCAAGGGGGCAGTTGCCCCTTTGGTTGTATGTAGGTATGTCACCGTCCCCCACGGCTTTCACTGTCATCTTAAGACACGCTCTCTCCTCCTCATTCTTTAACTTCAGAAACAGTGATAATAACTCATTTGCAGAGTGCTAGGCAATGGTTTTGTTCATAAACTAGGAAAATTATCATATAAACAATGTACTCCTGATGACCCAAATAGGTCAAAGCAAGAATCACATGATCACAGTATACAACACAAACTTCTCAGATCTAGTGCATAATCCAATAAAGAAAAAATGTCCTTGAAAAACAAATGCAGGTTTATGCCTACATGCAAAATCCAGGCAAGTGACTATCTTACATGAATTGTAAGTGTAAATTACTAACTCACCTTTAAACAATTAAACTAAAGAGAGGTGTAATTTATACATTTATATCCTAATCCTAATAACAAAAGCATGGTTGCAATAATGTTTCTCTATCCGGAGATAAAAGCATAAGTGACTAGAAACAAAGGGGAAGCTGAGGATTAATCATAAGGCATGCTTGCATATTAAGAATATTAAAGGGGCCTTCTATTAAAAATGTTCATTCTATCAAAAATGGATGGAATGAATTTTAAGCACACTATAAACACCACATCCACTCCTGCCACGACCACCCGGAACCGTTCACCCCACCACCCACCTGCCATAACCCACTCCACCACCATCCAACCCCAGCAACACCGGCCATCATCACACACCCCACCCTTTCCACACACTGCACCACCCACCATGCCACTCGTCATGTCAGTCAACTTCATGCACACACACACTCACCGTCGTGTCACTAGTCAACTCATATCAGATGTCGTGAATTTCATTCCATCGTGTATCAAATGCATGAATGGAATCACGTTTATTTCATTTCAGCTCAGCAATCCAAACGGACCACTGTATCTTAACAAGAAGTATGGTTGCATAATGTTTCTCTACCCGGAGATTAAAATATTAAAAAAACCATAAACGATTAGTTCACACACTTCACTACATGTGTATATAAAAACGCCAGCTTTATACAATATAAGAAAAGACATAGCTTTCAGTTACAGGATGCCTAAAGCCCAGAAAATTGAGGAATAATCACAAGGCATGTTTTTCATAAGGTTAAAGGATGGCTTCATTGCAATTTGGACAGTATAGCTGCTGTCACCTCTGCATACTTGCAGTACAAGTGCTAGAAGCTAAATCATAATTATAGAAAACTGTACTGGCTTTTGAGTAGTAATCATGCAAATGCATAACTGGAAATTCATAGCTCTCTCTATTATGATGTTGTTCAGACAGAACAACCATCAAAATGGAAAATTTGCAAGAAATAAAGCATCAAAAGAACAACAAAACTCATTCTTTTTATTCAGCTTTTCATCAGAGTAAAATTACAACAATCCCACAAAAATTCAATGATAATCATAATCAAATGTACAAAGTACAGGAAGAAAACAGACAAATTTCCAATTACCAGTCTGATTAACTTTCATCATTTGCTCTTGACGCTAACTCCATCTTTGCCTGCTATAATAACAGCAGATGTCATATCCAAGAACAACCCATGCTCCACCACCCCTTCCAAAGATGAAATCTCCTTCCCAGCCGACCCGGAATCCTTAATTGGTGTCGTGAAGTACAAATCGACAATGTAGTTCATGTTATCCGTCACATATGGTTTTCCATCTCCATTCAATCTCAACTTTGCCTCACACCCTTCGTCTTTAAATAGCTCTTCTAGTCTTTGCTGATTATATTTCCAGCAAAATTGCACTACTTCTACAGGCATTGCTAAACCCGACCCACCCAATCCGGATACCAATTTTGAGTCGTCTACAACAACCACAAATTTATCAGATGCAGCTTCCACCATTTTCTCTCTAAGCAGAGCGCCGCCACGACCTTTAACGAGATCAAGATTGGGATCGACCTCGTCAGCACCATCGATGGCGAGGTCAAGCCGAGGATGAGTGTCGAGGGTGACAATCGGAATATTTAGGGATACAGCCTGATCGTGGGTCCGCTTGGAGGTGGGAACACCTACGATGTTAGTTAATTTTCCCTCAGCTAGGAGCTGGCCGAGCTTGGCTACTACAAAGGCGGCAGTGGATCCGGTTCCAAGGCCTAGGACCATGCCGCTTCGGACGTAATCGACTGCCTTATCGGCGGCGAGTCTTTTGAGATCATCCTGAGTTAGAGGAGGAGAAGGAGTTGGAGCGGAGAAAGCCTTGACGGAGAATGAAGAGGTTTTGCGGAGGCTAATAGAAGGGGTGGTACGCAGGATGAGACGGGTGGTGGCGGAGAAGTTTTGGTTGGAGGAGAATGAATTGGGTGGTGGAAGGAGGGATAAGGAGGTGGTGGCGGTGGCAGTGGCAGTGGCAGCCATGGGATACCGATGGAGGTGAAGAAGACTGAGGGTAGGAAGGGAGTGGAGAGAATGGAGTGGACTTCAACCTTCTCGTATTTGAGGATCAAGTCAAACATATGAGCCATGGGATAAATATCCAAAATACATATATGTAACCACACATAAAAAGTTTATTATATAAGTAATATGAATAATATCATTTTTATTATATTACTTTTATTATATAGTATGATTATGTATGAGTGCCAATTCACAATACCTTAGTATATCCACTATAACCTTAATTTACGTATTCTACAAAGCGATTGGCCATACATTTCTCTTCTTTTACATCGATCATTACCAATTCACCATCTTTGGCAAACACCAAACAACACAATCATCATTCATCACACTTCACCATGCCGTGTTCACTCTAGTGGTATTCACCATGCCACTATTCATCGTCATGCCCACCTTTCACCATACCACCACCCTTCAAGTGAGTAGGAAGCTTGAAGGCTTGGATGAGGCCCATTCTAAAGCTAGAATGTATATCCACGCGTGTCTCTACATGATTTCCGCCAATTGTATGTTCGTATTTGAAATCGGATATTTGTGGATCAATGCTTCCATCAATATGTGCATCGTCAACACAGACCGTACACATAGGATGCGTATCAATTTCATCATCCGTCAAACCAATGTCACGTAACATCAATCTCTTTTTCACTTGACTTCATATAAGGTACCACACCCTACATTCGATTATTAAAATAAACATTTTTTTTTATAAATATTTTTTATAAACTGTTTCACATAGAAGAAATAAATAATAAACGTCCACCATTGGGATGTATCTAAAGATATCTGAAACATCTCATATGCCCACACTAATAATCGTAAACTAAAGAAGTTGTGTCTTTCGTCACCTTACATGACCTTCCAATATGACTCCTCGATCCGTCTCGCTTTTCCTTTAACCATAACAAGGAAAAGAACGCATCAACTAAATTTTCTACCTCATTACATAACAAGGAATATTCAATGAATGGCGTAAATGTAAACAAAGTTTTTTTTTACCTTCGATTGGATGTAAAGTGCACTTGGAATATGTTGTAATCTACTACTCCATGAATGCTCCATGGTTGTGTTGAACAAAATCGCACGACAATTGGTGATAAATGTAAAGCATGAGTTTACTAGAAAAAGTTACAAGAAAATCCGTATGGTAGATGAAAAATCTATTTTTCTTTTAAAGTTACTGAAAGCGGTTTCGCGAGCGGATGGAAGACAATATTTGGGCGTTATCGCCCAATTTTAGCGGTTCCACCCATCTTATGGCGGTGGATAAAGGCCAAATTTGAAACTAGAGGACATGTTTTTTGGATAATTTTAATTTCCCTTCTTTTTTTTTCGAGAGATGTTTATGAATTGATTGTCTTAGGCACTTGTTTGGATTGAATGATTTGAAGGAAAAGAAATGATATGATTTGGATGATTTAAATTTTGATGTTTGAATTGTTTTAGTTTGAAAAAAAAGAAAAGAGAATACCGAAAAAATGAGAGATAATGTCGTTTATAAATTGGGTGGTCTCATTTTCTTTAAAAAACAAGTGAGAAACAAAAAAAAACAATACAATTTTTCTTATAAATATATCGATAATCTCTATATCTTTTTTTTTCTTCTGTCTAGTTACTAGTACCATCCAAATAAACAAAATAGACTTCACTTTCCTTTCATTTCTTTTATGCAACTATCTTTCCTTTCATTTTCCCTTCAATATAAATCCCCTTCAATCCAAAAGGAGCCTTAGTTTTCTATTGCTATTCTTCTCCTAACTCCTTAGTATTTGCACATTAGTACCCAGCTACCTATCTCAATCTCAACATACTCCTACCATGGAAAATGGAGGTGAGACCCAAATTACGACTCTAACAACACCCTCAGCCGCCGCCGCCGCCGCCGCAGAAGCAGAAGCATTCGATGCTAACGAGGCTTTAGGTAATTGAATTTGGCGACTCTATTCATTTTTCGTTCTTCATTTTCCTCAATATACTGCCTCATTCTGGTGTGTGTGGGGGGAAGGGAGAGAGGAGGGGTTGTTAATCTGACAGGGGTGGATGAAGAAACCTGTCAATTGGTGATTTTTTAATGTCTCTAAGATATATTTTTAATCTCCTAGAGGCTTACTTAACTTGAATAATCATAGTATTTTGCTACTTTTGCCTATGCTGCAGAGAATGATGTGAAGCAAAGGTGTTTGGATCAAAGAGAAGCTTTACCTGGTGAACCTGTGTGCATCATATGTGGCAGGTATGGGGAGTACATATGTGACGAGACAGATGATGACATATGCAGTCTTGAATGTAAAAGAACTGTTCTTGAACGGGCAGCGAAATCACAAGCTCCTATACCTAGCATTCCTCCTATTAAATTGCCTACAGAAGACGAGTGTTATTATGTTCGGGATAGTGCTGATAAATCTGGATATAATCCGCTAACCATTGATCAAACTGAACAATTGAGGAGGAAGCTTGAAATTACTGTTAAGGGAGACAATGTTCCAGTGCCTGTATTGTCTTTTGCTTCTTGTAATCTTCCCGAGAAGCTCCTCAAGAATTTGGAAATTGCTGGATATGATATTCCAACACCGGTGCAAATGCAAGCAATTCCACCTGCTTTGATTGGGCAAAGTATGCTAGTTTCAGCCGAGACCGGATCAGGGAAAACCGGTTCATTTTGGTTCCTATAGTTTCTTATTGTGCAAAAGTTAACTGTAAGCTATCACAGAATCAAAGAAAACCGTTAGCGATAGTTTTAACACCAACTAGAGAGCTCTCCATACAGGTGGAGGAACAAGCTAAGATTCTTGGGAAAGGTTTGCCCTTTAAACGGCCCTTGTGGTTGGTGGTGAAGCCCTGGCAGGGCAATTGCACCGTATCCAGCAGGATATTTCATTGATTGTGGGAACTCCTGGAAGACTTATTGATCTTTTGGCAAAGCATGATATTGATTTAGACAGTATTTCGATTTTAGTGCTTGACGAAGTGGACTGCATGCTGGAAAGAGGATTCCATGAGCAGGTAATGCAGATTTTTCGGGCTCTCCCTCGTCCTCAAGTGTTGATGTACTCTGCAACGATTCCAAAAGAAGTGGAGAAAATGGCATGCTCAATGGTGAAAGATGTTACTGTGATTTCTGTTGGGAAGCCAAACAAGCCTAATGGTGCTGTGAGACAGGTGGCGATATGGGTCGAGCCTAAGAAAAAGAAACAGAAGCTGTTTGATATATTAACAAGCAAGCAACACTTTAAACCACCAGCTGTAGTATTTGTTAATTCAAGAATGGGGCTGATCTCCTGTCTGAGTCAATTGGAATCACCACTGGACTAAAAACTTTAGCAATTCATGGTGAAAAATCAATGAAAGAAAGAAGGAAACTATGAGATCATTTTTGTTGGGAGAAATACCGGTTCTTGTGGCCACTGGGGTACTGGGCGAGGATCGATCTCTTGTATGTAAAACAGGTTATAGTTTTTGATATGCCGAATTCTATGAAGGAGTATGTGCATCAGATAGGAAGGGCATCCAGATTGGGTGAAGAGGGTTCAGCATTAATATTTGTCAATGAGGAGGACAAGAACTTATTCTCAGAGTTGGTTCAATGTCTTAAATCAGCTGGCGCTGCTGTTCCACGAGAACTTGCCAACTCACGATACACAAATAAGCCGTCATCTCACTTTAAGGATCAAAAGAAAAGGAAGTATGGTTCCTGAAAGCTCTCTAGCCCTTACGCACTTCTTGAATCTCGTCTTGTGATAGAAAAAATCGTCTTTCAGATATCGGTCTCTCTCTTCCCTGGTTCCATTGTGCGCTATTCTGGCTCAAAGCGGGTTGTTGCTGGATACAAGTGGCCGTCTGCTCCCTCTGTTCTACTTTGCAGGCTTAGCTGATGTGTTGCTTTCATCATGGTAACAATGTTTACTTGATCTTTTATATATATTTTATAATAGATATCCGACAAAGAGTAGGTTTTGTTTGTGGTGGGAAAATTGCCCAGTTTTTTTGCTTGAATATATGCTAATTGAGGTTGATTTATTCTTCCGTATGAGAATAAATGTGATACAGAATCAGAAAATTTTAGTTTACTTTCCTTGTATGGATAACATACAGTTCACAAAATCACCAAGAAGTCAGATTGCTTTTTAATTCTTTGCTTACCGTCAAATTGCCACCTTTCCATGACTTATTCCTTGTTTAGGACACTGGTCCAAGTAAATGCAGTAAACTAGTGTATTGCATTTGTGATACATGAATACAAACCATTTTAAGTTCCGAATGTGTGGGATTACATCTGCAAATGCACAGTGACACACTACCTGTTCAGTGTCCCTTTAAGCTGGAGCGGTGTTATTATAAGTATTCCCAGCTTGTTAATAGGAATTTTCATTCATTCATTCAGAATAATTTTATTACGCTTCAGTGATTAAGCCAGCAATTTGTTTTTCAGTGGTGATGAGAAAAAATGATATTAAACCATCATGAATTCTCTCATTCACAAACTAAGAACCGACTTAAATATGCTTAGTCTTTAATGCTAAGCAATGCATTAGTTCAGATGCTGATTGGGCATATCTTGTAATTGCGCTTGATTGATTTTTCATACCTTTTCCAGAGATCAAGTGCCACCTACAAATATTATTCGAGTATCTTATGTACATTTTATACATAAACTCTGTTTCAAATTCATATATTCAAGTTATTAGCAGCATAAGTTCACACTTCCGAAAAAAAAACAACTAGGATTTTCCCTTGGTGTAAGCATTTATACTGTTATGGTACTGATATGCCTTCATGGTGAAGCTGTGTCTATTATGATTTGTGTTACTCCTATCGTCCCACAATTCATTTTGGTTAGTTCAACCTTAGTTGTATTACCAGAAGATTATATTACCTTTTCTTTCTATTTCATATTGTCGTTAATATAATCTTCTAGACCTTAAAAACTGGGGAAGGGGTATGGTGTTGTTGTGGGGGCATGAAAGTCAAGGGGTGCAGTTGAAAAGAAATAAGAAGTACCTTAATGACGGGGGCGAGTTGGGATATTATTTCTTTGCAAAAAAGACGTATTTAAAGATCGAGGCAGTTTAATGCTAGTTGGAGAGGTAATTGGAGGCGCTGTCGGTTAAATCAGACAATTACTTATGGAGCAAAACCTTAAGAAACAGAGTGACAACGTCTCCTACTTTTCAAAAGAACATTTTCTTCTAGCTCTTGTGAATAAGCATTTACTTATAAATTTCCATTAGTTGATTTGTGTAGTATTAAAATGCAGGCAAAGTCTAGTGGTATGGTTTCTCTTAGCCCTGATAATGTTGTGGTTTGGGAAGGTACTAAACCTTTTTTTTATATTCTGATATCAGGATTTCTCATAAAGTGTTTAGCCATGTTTGAAGACCATGAAATTCTTGTATGAAGCTGGTACACCATTTGATGAGCGATATTCATGCAAAAAAGAGTCCAACATATTTTGTCCTTTATACAAATAACACTCATTTGACGGACCGGTGCAGTATATACTCACTACTCGAGAATCAAAGGAAGGCCAGCGAGTGAGTGAGATACACACCAATATGCAGTCTTCAATAACAAAGTAAACTCAGTGGATTGGCTCTTGGTAGCATTATCAGATCAAGGACACCGGCTCGATTGACAGATTAGATATATCCTCATGATCAGGAGCAAGGTGGATGGACTGCAACAATTTGAGAAGCTCTAGGAACAAAAGGTGAGTTTTGAAAGGAGTTTGTAACACCAATCTGTTATGAATTGAGTAGGGAAATGGATGTCTTTTGCATTCAAACAGTGTAGTTTGATGTGAAAAAAAGAAAAGTAAATACTTACATTGTTTGATTTTATTTTTTTCTCTTTCACTGGAGGATCATTGTGGTAACTGGTAAGCAAATGAAAGTCCATATTGTTTGGAAAAGTGCTTTGATTTTCATATCAAGTTTTGGTTAAAATCCGATACATGCAGTGTAACTTAACTGTCTGCACTTGTCACTGGTTTTTTTTTTTTTCCGAATATCATAACATCCAAGATTAAGTGAGTACGAACCAAAAAGATTTCAAATAAGTTGAATATAATGTTTTCTACAATCCTGGAGTTACATTCCACCATAAACCAAAAAAGATTTCAAATGAGTTGGATACAATGTTACATACAATCCTTGAGAGTTATATTCCACCAAAACCTAAGGCGCCAAAGATAAATGAGTTTAGCTAAACCAACATCTATATTTCTTGCTACATTTTTTCGATTAACAAAACCAAACGCAATATTGTACCCTACTTTTGATTTTGGTGTTCACCTAAAGTAAACATTCACATAATAATGGATGCAGACATGCCAACCACCTTTTCACCTTTTCAGACATGCCTTGTCTGACAGATAGGTTGCCATGCAATGAGTCTGTATAGATAGACACTTGTTATTGCAGACAATCAGGTGTGTATACTTACACAACATGTCCTTGATCAAACAGTTACAGAATTACAGTCCTTCATACGAGACTTGTTTATTGCAATGAGACCAACATAAGCTTTGCTTTCCGATCAGTCAGAATCTCACGTGTCACGTTTCTCTAAACCCAATAAGCCTCCAGCAGCAAGTCAACCTTAAATATAATCTTCACACACAATCAAGTGCACAAGAATGTGCACAAGAATAAGCCAATTGATTGCAAAATACCTGTTTTCCAGATTCAGCAACAAGAGAACAACATATTAAGTAAGATCACGAAATCTAAAAGGAATCTAGTCGTAGGCGATTTACCTAGCTCACATATCAACATCAACAGGGAGCATTCCTTACTGCCATTTAAGCAGCAACTTCTTGTATGATTAAATCTTCTTAGTTTAATCAAAACAAGCTTCCAACCAGAAATATCAAAGGAAATGCAAGATTAAGACAAAAATAGCGACCACAACAATGCTAAGTACACTGCATAAACAAGAGAAACAATGATATCATCTAGACAACTACAATCTAAGGACCTGATGAAAACAATGAAAGACATCATTTATACACACTAACACGACAATGCTACATTACATTAACAGGGGAACAATAGTATTAGCTAGGCAGATACAACAATATAAGGAGACTTGATAAAAAAAAAGATATGACAGATATCTTGCTTTAACCACACAAACAACTTCCTTGAGAAAATAGCAACACAATTTTTAACAAACCGGACCTTTGAATGCGGCTTCTTGAAGAAGCACCAAGGAACATATAGCTGGGCTGCATTAAACTGAAAACTGCCCCAAAAAATAAAATAAAAAACAAGTTACCATGAACCCTACAAACCCAATTGTCCATCCAAAAGACATAAGATGAAAGATGATTACCATATTATCTCTTTGAAGGCTTCAACTGTACAGGAAGGCCTTCAAACATAGAGGAAGAGATTAGAGAAGCCCACAGTGTGTGTGAACCAATACTAAAGACATCGATTTTCATTCAACTGCACATAGAAACCATGTGTGCACAAACTGTGACTCATCAAATAATTCAAATTAAAAAAAACAGTCTTAATAATAATAATAATGAACAAAAATATCAAATGGGAACTTGGGAAAACAAGCTGAGATACATTCTTTAGTCTTTTAGATTACATATAAAATATCTGCCTAGGTAGGTAAACAAGGAAGCACAACCTAACCTACAATGAGGCAGAAACTCAAGGCAGGAAAAACAGGTACATCAAAGATTTTAAGACCAACTAAGAGAAGAATCAGCTCTAAACAAAAGATGTCGGGTGGTGACAGCAGGTTATTATTGCTCTCCATACAAGTCATTATCAAAAGACCATAGAGAATTTACATCATTTTTAGGATATGTCCATAGATCCATTTATGAACGGACAAATGCCCATTAGCTGACGGAAATTTGCATCTAATCACCACCGCCAATGCTCTTCTCCGATACTTCTTGACTAGGCTGATTTTCTGCATCAATTGCTTTACCAATGGTTGCTACATCCTTCTCTGATACTTCTTGACTAGCCTGATTTTCTGCATCAATTGCTTTACCAATGGTTGCTACATCCTCCATGGTCAAGTCCACGTCTAATGACTTGTTTTCAGAACTGGAATTATTCTCTTTAACATTTGGAGAATTAATGTCATTAATCTGCCCTTTCGATCCCACAACCTGAACCTTGTCTTTGTCATACTTAATATCACTAATATGCTCTTTCGATCCCACAACCTGAACCTTGTTTTCATCACAATTAATATCATTAACATCACTAATCTGCTCTTTCGATTGCACAACCTGAACCTTGTCTACATCACAATTAATATCATTAACATGTTCATTCAGTTCCACAACCTGAAACTCCTCTTCGTCAATATCGACTAACTGCCTTTCAATGTTTTCCTCCTTTTTGTCGAAAGCTTCAACACCCTGCATGCTATCACTTCCTTCCTGGGCTGTGGTATCCCCATCTGCTCCATTCACTTCCTCAAACATTTCTTCCCTGTTAACATCCACAGAATGAACATCCTCCCCATGGCTATCGCTATCATTTTCATTTTCAGAATCAGTCTCCTCATTGACAACCTCCCCTCCCTTGTTTTGCCTCTCAAAAAACTGCATCCTCCTCCTCAAATCACCATTTTCCCTCTCCATTAAAAACAATCTTTCCTTCAAAATCAAGTTCTCCTCCTCGAGTTGTGCAATGTAGGAGTCCGGATCATCCATTCTACTTTCCAAGACATTGTTATGCTCTGTTGCAGTACCATAGTTTGGATAGATCATTTCAAATCGACTCAGATCATGGTCCAACCTCCTCTCTACCTCCACATGCTCCTCCACATCACTCTCACTAGACCCTCCTTCATCCGACTCGTCCCCATCATTACCCTCTCCAGCCTCGTGTCCTGGTGACCTCAATCGGATCAATCCCTTCATTGATCCATAACCATCAACACCCCATTCTTCCTTAGCCATGTCCACCAAAACCTCTTTTGAAGGTGAGAAAATTGGGGTGGGCAGTATTGCAGGTGTAACCGGGCAGGGTGAAACCAATTCTGTTATTCCACCACTCTTCTTAGCCCGTATGAGATAGGAAGATGTATTCCTTGGTGCAAATTTCCCCCTATTGTAGTTGTTATTCTTGTTATTAAAATTCTTCTTGTTAAAAAATCTCTTAGTTTTGACCCTATTCTGATGCTGTAACTCATTCAATGAAGGCGGTATGTACGCACCACCAATTCCATTATTGGTATTGCCAAATGAAACAGCACTGTCAATTCTCCGGCCAAACTCCTTCCCTTTACCCACTTTCTTACCCTTCCAATTATTCCGTGGTCCCAATGGTTTTGAACCAGACACATAACCACTCCCACCACCTGATCCTTGAGCTTTCTGAGGGATAGAGTTGGGTTTTCTAAAATTGAACTGGCGCCGATCCATAGGTCCAGCAGCAGCAGGAGGTGGTGGCCACATCCCGTAGCTCCGATTCATCATCTGCTGTTGCTGAGATGGGGCCGGATTCATCAACATCTGTGAACACGAAGATCGAATATTTTGATGATTAAGACCATAAGGGCACATTTGCTCGTAGCTAAAGCTACCGTCTCCAATTGAAGATACGGGCTTTACAGTAATTACCTGCGGCAGCGGTGCTTGAGGTGCCGGTGCCTGCTGTAGGTGTTGCAGCGGAGGAGGTTGGCTCACACCGGTCACCATCGGCGGTCGTGGTGGCTGAGAATTCATCAGTTGATGCTGATTCACCAAATAATTGTTCGTTAATAATTCAAAAAAAACAATCAAAACAAGACTGTGAATCCAAAAACAAGCTGAATTCAAATGTAAACTAAATTACCGCGAAATAAATATAGAACGGACACTAAATTATATAATCTCCGATCCGAATATAAAAACCCTAACTAAAAAGGGGAATTCAGACGAATTGAAACCGGAGGAAGAACGAGTAATTAATTATAATCAGATTTGAAAATTAAATCAAGATTATTTATAAATTATTCGTCAATTTTCTTTGGGAAACTTCGATCCAAGTCCTTCTATCCTTGTCCCGGTAGAGTTTTCACAATTTTTGGCTTTGGTTGCGTATGAGGAATAGAAAATTGGGGTGAGGGGTATATATATAAGCGGGGAGGTCGGCTAAGGAACGGTGGGGATCAGTGAGTAAAATATTAACGGATGAGATTAAGATAACTTGTGGTGGACAAGTACGAAGCAGAATATGTTTAGGTTTAGAGATTTCGTATGCGCAAAGCATAATTTCCTTTCTCTATTTTTTAACGACTCTCATCAAAAAAAAAAAAAAAAAAAAAAAAACTATGCTCATTTAATTGCCGCTAAGCCAATTGTAAAAATATTTTAACATTTGAATGGCACGATGTAAAACGATTTTCGAGGGGTAGCCAGTTTAATTTGCGAGGGTCTGTACTTTTTCGTTATCTGCGGCTAATAAGTCAGAGCCGCTTGCATGGCACTTATACATGTGTCAACGACCCTAGTGCTTGTTGATCGTTGGAAGGCTCCATCTTTTGGAAAGTTGCACTGCAATGTGGAGACTTCATTCACTGAATCTGCATGGGCAGTTGGTGTGATATTTCGGATAGTCAAGGTACTATTGTGGTGTCTTTCTCCTTCCGTTTTGACCCGGGCATTAGGGCAGACTTTTTGGAGTTGCGGGCGGTGTTCATGGCCCTGGTGGAGGCTAGAAGGATGGACATCTTGGACTTGGTGGTGGAAAGTGATTATTTGGAGTGTGACACACTAAATAATCGCTTTCCACCGCTCTGTGTGTATGTAGCTGCTAATTCAGCTCGAGGAGGATGTTACTCTATTTGGATGTTTGATGCAAGATTGTTTGCACGAGTCCTTATTTTTTACATGTGTTTGTTATTCCTTTGTGAGGTGTATGGAAAATGTCATGGCATATTTGTTAGCTAGGCATGAATTTTCTTTTTTAGGTGTTGTTTCTTGGACACAGACCTTCTGAAGATGTTATTTATGTTTTTTAGCAGACATTACTTAATAAAATTTCTTAGTTCGTCAAAAGAACATTTGAAACAACGTTACTTGAAAGAGAACATGGAAAAAAAAAACAAATTCCAATAAGAAGAAATTAAAATTCATCATTATAAGGGGATATCATGTTGTCGAGACATTAAAACGATAAAACGACAATAGACATCATCCGTGCTTGCTTATAGCCACCGGGGGCATGTGCCCTGATTCCTGATGATTTTTGGAAAAACAATAATTTGCATTAAAACGGTGTTTTTTTCCCGTTAAAAACAATAAAAATACTCTTGGAAAGAACTGATGGATGAAAAAACAATAATTTGCCACATGTATCTTCACTGAAATTGTTGTGTGTCGCCAGTCACCCTTTTTTATTTTTTTATTATTATTTTTTAAGAGTAACGATGGAGTCACAATGGATTGACACAACAATCATCTACACCCTTTATTGTTGTGGGACTTTAATTGATTGATCTAGGTCCCACAACAATGAAAGATGTAGATGATTGTTGTGTCAATCCATTGTGTAAATTTGTTGTGACTCTATCATTACTTTTTTTTTTTTAATCCGCCGCTAGGGCACATTAATAGAGCTTGGAAGAAGCTCTGCTAGTGCTAAAGACATCTTCACATATCTAAAAACAGAGACCATGCACTACTTGACAAAACTCTCTCATCAACATCACCTTCTTCGAATATCTCCCTATAGCGAATCCGAGTTCCGTGAGACTTGAAACCAGAAAAAAAAAAAAAACAACAAATGTCAGAGAAAGTTTTGGAGAGTTGGTGGCAAAAATAACTAGGAGATTTCTCACGGAACGAGTAGTTTTTCTCAATGAATGATAATTTTTTTCTTGGAGGAGGGAGAGTTTTTTTCCTTTAACACAGAAAATGACAAGACTACAATGCACTTCAAGACATGCATAACACGTTATCTCTTAAGATGTGTTTTGTACCTCACAAATGTCATTATGGGAAACAACCAATTTTTTTTTCTCATTATACAACGGAGGATGATTGATTGAAACTGTGACTCGTTTGATCAAACCAGAGACACTCAATATATATATACAGTAATAATACTTTCTGGATGATCTTTCTTGTTTACAAACATGGCTTTTTCTAGGCGAATACATGTCTGCGCGAAATGACATAAGCCTTCATGAAACGTTGCATGGACAACCGATACCACTCCTGTCCAAGCCATGTCCATTCGGCTTCGCAGAGCTATGTACCTTCGGACAATCTCTGCTTGTTGTGAACTTGTGATAACATTTATTCGAGCGATAACTCAATTGCAAATGATCACTAAAATTATGTCAAGTATGAAAAAAAATCTAACACAAAATATCGTTTGTTTGTTTGTCTTTATTTTTTTTTTGGCCGGCGGTCTTTTTCTGTTCTGTTTCGTTTGGTTTAGAAACACTCACAGCCAGCTTTTGGTCTTAGGATCTTTCTTTGGCTTGAGAACCGGTTGCCGGCCGGAGATGGTTTTTCCACGGTGCTTCGATGGTTTGTTTCATGAGAGATGGCCGGATATCAGGCTATGGAGTTCGATGCATGTTGACGGGGAAAGACATGTGCGTTTCTGTTATCTGTTCCGTTTTCCAGGCCGCCGTCGCCGGAATCTGGTTTCTCCACCCTCTTGCCGGCGACCTGCGTTATTTGCAGGAGGCATTTCCCAAATACCACTTTTGAGAGACAACGACCGCACTGACTGACCATGCTGCATTCCCCAAATACCACTCCCGTTTTTCGCGATTTAGGTGTTTTGGAACCAAACTAAACCCCTATTGGGAAAGGAACCCAATAGGGATTCAAGGACCTTAAGATCGTGCACATTTGTGGAAAAAATGGGAGAAAATCGCGTCCCAAATTTTTTTTTTTTTGCCTTGGGTGGTATTCATGGGATGAGGAGCAGAAAATGGTGGTATGCTGGGAAAAATTCCTATTTTGCAGGGGTGATAGATCTTTTTTCTGCATCCTGGTTGGTGGTTCCTAGGTTTGGTGAATTGGTTTTTACATGTTGTTTTACATGTTGTTTGTATGTATTGTCTGTTTGTTCTATGTGTTAGGATCGGGTCGGTAATAGCTGATTTTTCCGGGTTGTTGTTGTTTATCTTAGGTTTGGTGAATTGGTTTTTACATGTTGTTTTACATGTTGTTTGTATGTATTGTCTGTTTGTTCTATGTGTTAGGATCGGGTCGGTAATAGCTGATTTTTCCGGGTTGTTGTTGTTTATCTTAGTAGGTCCGGGTTGTTGTTGTTTATCTTAGTAGGTCTGTTTAAGTCAGTATGTGCTATAGTCAAGAATAACTATTTTATTATGTTACCAAATCAAATCCTCGTTAACGAAGTTGAATTTGGCCGATATGGGTTTCCCGTATCCTTTTTAAATCAAATCCTCGTTAACGAAGTTGAATTTGGCCGATATGGGTTTCCCGTATCCTTTTTTTTTTCGTTTTCTTGTAGTTGGTCTAGCTCTAGGCTGGTGTTGATCCGGAATTTATTCGGTTATTTCCCGACGTTGGTCCGGTTGTAATATTTTTTTTTGTTCTTTAACGGGGTTGAACACCTGGTTTAAATCACAGATTAAAGTCTATTCATTTCACCACTAGGCCGACGCTGTACGCGCGTTGTAATATGCTTTTAGTTTATAATAAAATCTTTCATTTCTGGTATAAAAACAAAAAAACAAAAAAAATCGTAATAGAGCGAAGACCGTTAATTTGTATATGCAACTTTTACGGCTACCAAATAAAGCATAATGCATGATGCATGTTTGATGGTTCAATCATGGCTTAGTCATTTAAATATTAGATTATTAGTGTGGAATTGGTTTATATTTTTTTTGGTGCGTATCATTAATTGTTCACCTCTCAAAGTGTTCTTATCTGATTTTTATGATTGATGCTCATCGGTCAAATAATATATCATCAATTATTATGACCAAAAAGCGTTTGTAATAAGAGATGTGTTAAATTCATCATTGACGAGGGTCGGATTGCCCCTTGCCACGCGTCATTTAGAGAATGATTGCATAATAAATAAAGGGAGAGAAAGGTAATAAAATGAGAAGGCCAGGGGCCGCATATCGATTAGCAGAACATGTCTAAACTCCAGGTGGGAGGCCTGTCATGTCCTTCCTAGCAGACCACCGTAGGTCGGCTCGGTTCTAACGGAGGTCAGGTAATACAAGTTAGGTCGAGACGACCTGGGGAGCTCAGCGCAGGTCGGGTAGAGTTTTCCTTATTCAGTATTTGAACGTGCTCCTATATAATAGGATAAACATGGAAAGAATCTCATTATATTAGGATGACGATCCTGTCATTTAAATATAGTCATGATTATCCCTAAATCAAAGGGATTTACACGTAATAATCCTTAGGGGTTAAGAAATAAACCTTTATACTTGTAGGACAAGAAATAGGCGAGACGCCTCCTATATAATTAATCCCTAAAAAACTACGAAAGACTTGATTCCAATAACACAAATTGGATACGTAGGCAATTTGAGAGAAAATAACTCTCAGGCTCAGGACCTGTTTGGTAAACATATTAAGTACTTATTCTAAGGAATTTAAGAGGTGGTTACAATTAGGGGTGTTTGATAATATTTTTAACATATCTTAATTAATTAAGTGTCATTTAATTCTACATGTTGAAGGATAAGAAATTTTCAACGCCCCATTCATTGCTTATCGCTGAAAACATTTGCCGGCAATTCCCTCATCCCACTCACACATGATTCCTTCTTTATAGGAACCATTAATTTGTTTCTTTGCTTTATTTTTTTATTTGAAAACTGCTTTACCTTTTTTTATTATGCTTTTCTTATAAGTTATTTTCATCATAGTCTCAAATAATTATAAAAAAAATATTTTTATTTTCACTATACACGTTATCATATCCATTTTATGCACTTTGTATCTAGTTACATTAAAATAATTACATTTTGAAAAAATGCTAGTTACAACAAAATAGTTATAACAAAGTGATACAACATATTATTGTACAATTGAGCAAATGAGACATACACCATAATCAATATTATAAGATATGTTGTTTCATTTTGTTGTGATTATTTAATTATGAAAACTAGCATTATTCTCATATTTTGTGTCTTGTGATTTTTATTTTTGTTAAAAAGTAATTTTAAACGAGTAATACATTTTTCATTTAAGTGATGAAAATATTATTTGAATAAATCTACCACAAAAATATAGCATTTTATATAATATATATATATATATATATATATATATATATATATATATATATATATATATATATATATATATATACACACACACACACACACACACACACACAAAATTAGTATACATAAAACATTCAAAAATAAAGTATTTTATGTTTTTGATTTTTAGTGTTAGAAACTGATCTAATCAATTTCAAAGACTTAAATCATTCGGTTACTTAAGGTATTCCGACTTTTTTTTGTTTTGAGGGAAGGTATTCCGACTTCAGATTTCAGATTTCAGTCTTAAGACTTCATATTTAACAAACGGCCTCTCAATCTAAAAATACACAAAATAACCATCCCCATTGTTCTTTATTTTGATTCAACTGTCACAGGAATTAATTAGGCCCGGATTTATTCATAGACGAGATCCAGCATCGTCAATTGGCGTTAGAAGGAGGGCCTCCTATCGACAGTTTAAAAAAAAAACAAGCGATGGCATCACCAAAGAATACAGGAAAAAGAACCAGGCTCAAAATCAGTTGATCCAGGAAACGGATCCAACTGCAACAGCTGCTGGTCAAACAGGTGAAGGGGAGAAAGATCCAAACACCATCACCAGCCAACATCAACATCGGGAGGAAGAAGTGCTTGCTGATCCTGCTCAACAGCTTTATTGAAGGCTTTAAGGAACCTGGATATGCCTGCGTTCAAAAGCGTGTTTGATCTAGCACTTAAGGGGCGGGCAGAAATTCTTCCCGAGGATAACACCCCAAAAATTATCCCACCACACAAGGATGACAAATAAGACACCATGTCCTCCACCTCTAATGTATGAAGAAGGAAAGTAAACACTCAAGCCCAGGAGGCTGCCCGAGCAGATCTTGATAGGATACTATGTCGAAAATCAGACGATCTATCGTTCGAATCACCGTTCTCAGAGCAGATACTGAGTTACCCACGACCAGAAAAGTTTAATGTGCCAAAACTTGAGCCTTATGACGGCACTAATGATCCTCAAGATCATCTCATCCAGTATTTGACACATATGAACCTGGACTGTGTACTGGAAGAGATGAAGTGTAAAGCTTTTCCGGCTCTACTCCCGGGCAGGGCCCGGGAGTGGTTCAGGAAGTTACCACCACACTCGATCTCCAGTTTTGAAACATTGGCCAAGAAGTTCATGCAAGCCTTCATCACAGCCAAGCCCTTCCAAAGAAACGCAACATATCTCCTCACCATCAGACAATGAAAGGAGAGATTGTACTGCAATATCTGAAGAGGTTCAATAAAGAGTCAAGGCAGGTCTGGAATGCAGAGGAGCATCTCCTGATCACCTCTTTTGTAGCAGGACTACGAGAGGGTCGCTTATATGCTAAATTAAGCAGAACACTTCCAAAATCTATGGAGGAATGTTTGGAGCAGGCCTATAAACACTGTCAGGAAGATGAGGCTAATAGGCTGAAAAGAGAGTTGGAAAGAGGTGACTCCAAGAAAGAAAATTCAGATGACAAATCTGATCGGAAACGTAAGTCAGTGTGGGATCGAGTGGCATCACCTGTATCTGACCGACTTGGGAAAAAAGATGCTCTGCAGGAAAGGGACTTCATCCCTCTGAATAGATCACGTGAGCAGGTCCGCGCAATAATGCAAAGGAAAGGTATAGCCCGAGTTCCGCCTTCCCTGAGGGGTCCTCGTGAGAAGAGAGATCAGACGAAGTACTGCACGTATCACCAAGACATTGGACATGACTCCGAACAGTGCTGGGATCTGCAAAGGGACATAGACACCGCGGTGATAGAAGGAAAACTGGATGAGGTCATTGATTGATCTCAAAACCCAGAGCCTAGGGGGCGAAGAGAATTTAGAAGATGAGGTTATAACCAGGATCACGACCATCGAGATGAGGTCCGAGCAACAACGCCTGAACTGAAGAAAAGGCCATTGGCAGGTCTACTGCCTCCTCGGATTCCAATAAGAGACAAAAACTCTCTGCAGCGGTAACTTATGGACCCAGGGACTCCTTATCTTTACTGACTAATAATAAAAGGTTTGTTATTAAAGTTGTGATAAATAACACATTGTAAGGCGTATCTGTGTTGACAATGGAAGTGCAGTCAATGTATTATATTACAACGTCTTCCAGTCCATGAAGTTGAAGGACACGGCCGACATCGATGATCGGCTCCACTTTGTTTGATTTCTTTGGTCCACCAGTTCATCCGGTAGGTATGATTAGATTGCCCACCATATTTGGGAAGGAACCAAGGGGTAGGACCCAGCTATGTGGTCGTAAAGGCACCGTCAGCCTATAACGTCATCATGGGAAGACCTGCTCTGCTCGGCCTCCGAGCAATGATCTCCCCAGCTCATATCAGTATGAAATTTCCAACTTTCGAATGAGCAGTAGAAATCAGAGGTGACGTGGAGACATCCAGGAGCTGCTACACGGCCACCGTCAACAGAAAAGTGATGGTACAACAAGTCTCGGCAGAAGAGTTGTTGCCAAAAGATGAAGAAAGCTGGTCCTCGGAGGATAGAAATGAAGCAATCAGTCCATGGGAAGAACATAAGAGTTTAACTGTCAACATTGGATCATGGATCCTAGATCAGCACAAAGAAGCTCTTGTTAAAGTGCTAAAAGAGTTCAAAGAGTAGTAAATAAGATCTTTAGCAATCATATTGGAAGATGCATGGAGGTTTATATGGATGACCTCTTAATCAAGAGCAGGTCTCTTGAGCAGTATTTAATAGACGACAGGGAAGTGTTCAACGTATTGAGGCAGACACAAATGAAACTCAACCCCAAAAAGTGTACATTTGGGGTCAGATCAGGTAAATTTCTAGGATATATGATCTCAAGGAAGGAATTCGAGCAAATCCAGACAAACTTGACGCCTTGAAGACAATGCCGCCCCCGAATAATATTAAGGAAGTGCAACGACTAACAAGGCGTATGGCTGCCCTGAACAGATTCTTATCCAAGTCAGCACAACATGCTTTACCCCTTTTCAAAAGTCTTGAGGAAAATGAGTCCATTCCAGTGGAATGAGGAAAGCCAGAAGGCCTTTGACGATCTCAAATCATACTTAGCTAAGCTTCCAACCCTGTCTTCCCCTCAGGAGGAGAGACTTGCTGATATACTTAGCGGTTTGTGAAGAGGCAATCAAAGTATTCTTGATCAGGGACTAGGACAACGTTCAGAAACCAATCTTTTATGTGAGCAGGGCTCTGCTCGGACCTGAAGTCAGATGCACTAATGCGGAGAAGCTAGCATCGGCCCTGGTACACACTTCACGAAAGCTAATGCCGTACTTTCAGGCGCATCCTATAACTGTGGTGACAAATCAGCTGTTGCGGTAGATATTAGCTCGACCTGACGCGTCATGAAGATTAGCAAAGTGGGTGGTAGAGCTTGCGGAGTATGACCTGGACTTCCAACCCTTAACTGCGGTCAAAGCTCAAGCTTTAGATGACTTCTTAGCTGAAGGAATAGCCATAGATGTTGAGAGGGATCACGAGACGAATCAGTCTGAGTTATGGACACTATATGTATATGGAGCAGCATGAAGAGAATGGGCAGGAGCAGGACTCCTGCTCATAAGCCCAAAAGGAGAAGAATTCCCATATGCCTTACGTTCCAAGTTCCAAGCAAAAAACAATGAGGCAGAGTACGAAGCCCTGATTACCGGACTCAGACTTGCTAGCAAGCTTGGTGTGACAAAGTTGCACGTGTTCAATGACTCTCAACTTGTAGTCAAACATGTTAAAGGGGAGTATGAAGCAAAGGAAGAACCAATGAGGTATACTTATATGTGGCCCAGGCTTTACTTAAGAGTTTTGACTCACTTCAGATCGAGCAGGTATCTCGATCATAGAATAAACGGGCAGATGCACTCTCAAAGTTAGCATCTAACTTCTTGTAAGATAAAAAGGTTCTAGTAGAGCAACTAGCAGAACAAAGCTACGACCAGAAAGAAGTTCAACCCGTTATTCAGCAATCCACATGCATGGACCCAATCGTGTTCTATTTGAAGCATGGCATCCTGCCACCAGATAAATCTCAGGCCCGCGGGATGAAGCTTTTAGTGAGCTGGTACTCTTTATTTAATGAAGTTCTTTACATTAGATCTTTTATATCCCATTGGCTCAGATGCGCTTCAAAGGACGAGGGAAATTATCTCCTTCGAGAGAGTCACCTAGGTATTTGTGGAAACCATGTGAGGGCACGGACCCTAGCAAGGAAATGCCGTTTATTCGGGTATTATTGGCCCATAATGCAAAGTGATGGGAACGAGCTCGTTCTAAAATGAAAGTCTTGCCATGTGCACGACAATTAGCCTCATCAGCCTTCACAAGAAATGGTTCCAATAGTCTCTCCTTGACCCTTTTACCAATAGGGCATAGATCTGGTCGGGCCACTCCCCCGAGCTCCAAGTAATCTCAGATTTCTTATCGTGGGAGTCGACTATTTTACTAAGTGGGTAGAAGCTAAATCTCTGACTACCATCACCGCCAAAGCCAATCAAAAGTTCCTCTGAAAAAACACAGTCTACCGATATGGTATACCTAAGGCTCTGATCTTAGACAATGGAACTCAGTTCAAAGAGAAGACTGTCAGGTCATGGTGTATCGAGCTGGGCATCGCTCAACACTTTACCTCTGTGGAGCACCCACAGGCAAATGGCCAAGTGGAACAAACAAACCGGCAAGTCAAGATCGGTCTAAAAAAGAGACTAGAGAAAGAATGAGAGAATTGGGTAGAGCACCTACCCAATATACTTTGGGCTTACAGGACTACGCCAAACTCAGCCACGGGTGAAACACCTTTCTCCTTGGCCTATGGAAGTGAAGCAGTCATCCCAGCGGAAATTGGTTTGCCCTCCCCGAGGTCAGAACTTTATACATAGACAGATCATGAATATGAACTCAGACACCCTAAGGATGACCTGGAAGAATCCAGAGGCGTGGCCTACATCAGAATGGCCAAGTACAAACAAAGGATCTCTCAAACAAGGTCCTCAAGGCAAGCTTGACCCGAACTGGGAGGGACCTTACAAAATAGTCAAAGTCCATGGAAAGGGAGCATACCAGCTAGCTGATGCACGGGGCAAAACAATACCTCGAAGCTGGAACGCCAACAACTTACGGAAATTCTATGTCTATTACAGGTGCCAGACTTGCGTTATTTTCTCTTCAGTACTATTTATTTCAATAAGATGTAATCAAACATCAGTGCATTTCAATAAAATTTTATATACGTTTGACATTGCCAATTTATAATCCTAAAAGGGATAACTCTGAACTGAGCTCTGCAGGTCAGATAAATCCGAATTGAGCTCTGCAGGCCAGACTCAAAAAGTTTGCAAAGGACAAACTTTCTAAGTCACAGTCGAGATAAATCGAAATCGCTCTGCAGTCGACTCTCGAAAGTTTGCAAATAACAAACTTCCCAAGTCTGCAGGTTAGATAAATCTGAAATGAGCTCTGCAAGCCAGACTAGGAAAGTTTGCAAAGGACAAACTTCCTCAGTCTGCAAGTCAGATAAATACGAACTGAGATCTGCAAGTCAGACTCGGAAAGTTTGCAAAGGACAGACTTCCTAAGTCTGTAGGTCAGTCCGAACTGAGCTCTGCGGGTCAGACTCAGAAAGTTTACAAAGGGCAAAATTCCCAAGTTTGCAGGTCAAATAAATCCGAACTGAGCTCTGCAAGTCAGACTCCGAAAGTTTGCAAATGACAAACTTCCTAGGTCTGCAGGTCAGATAAATCCGAACTGAGCTCTGCAGGTCAAAATCAGAAAGTTTGCAAAAGACAAACTTCCTAAGTCTGTAGGTTAGATAAATCTGAACCCATACTCTAAATGCCAGACCAAGAATACGATTAAAAAACAAGTATGCCATTCAATAACCATATGTTAAAGAATAGCATACTTGGGGGGAAAAAGGAGTACCAGGTAAGTGCTTTAAAATAAAAGGCTTTAGAATAAAAGCTAAGATTGAAATATTTGATAAAAATATAATCGTCAGTGGTTACAATTGTTTGCAAAAATAAATAAAACTTTCCAAAACAAAGCAAGAAATAAAGTGAGCTAAGCCTCAGGTAGGGGTGTTCACGGTTCGGTTCGGTACGGTTAATGGCCGTAACCGAAACCGAACCGAAAATTTCGGTTAATAAATATCCGAAACCGAACCGTTTGCTTTAGGAAACCGAACCGAATCGAACCGAAATATATGGTTCGGTTTGGTTCGGTTAACCGAAAACCGAATACATTTTAACAATTCTATTTAGTTCTAAACGGTTCAGTTTTTTATTCGGTAATAAACGGTTCGGATAACGGTTCGGTTATAAGCTATTTTTATAAAAAAAATTGTAATATTTTGGTTACAAAAACACTAATTATACATGTTGATACAAACGGTTCGGTTAACGGTTTTTTGTTTGATACGGTTTCGGTTCGGTTAATTATTTGGTTTTTAATTCGGTTCAGTTTTCGGTTCGGTTAATTGTTCTGTTTTTAATTCGGTTCGGTTTTCGATTCGGTTCGGTTCGGTTTGTAGCGTTAACCGTTCTCTATATTATTAACCGAAACCGAACCGAACCGAAAACCAGTATTAACCGAACCGAACCGAACCGAATGACCTCGGATCGGTTCGGTTTTTGGATAAACCGTATCCGTGAACACCCCTAGCCTTAGGGGTAGGATTATGCTCTGAATTCTGAGGAACAGGGCGGCGTTTGGCATAGATGACTCCAAGATCTTCGCCGTTCTTGAACTCCCTCAGACGGTCGTCATAGACTTGGCCAGAACCAGGCTTGTACATGACCTGATGAGGCAGATCAGGGATAACTAGAGCTGCACATTGCTCTTTGACCTCATCTACTCCCATGGTGAAGCCATGCCACATCACAGGAGCCAATAAGGCTTTCAAGGCCCTAGCAAACTGATCTGAGGGCTTGTTCTCATGGATGGCTTGAGTATTTCGAGCAGGAATGGAAGCCTCCAGTGCATCTCTTTCAGCTAGGAGTTTGGATAAGGCCTGCCCCAGCTCAGAATTCTTTTCAGAATACTTATCATAAGCAGCTTGAAGCTCAGCAGCGCATTGGTCACGGACTTTCTTCAGTTCAGCCTCATGGGCTCATACCTGCTCCTTCAGGGCCTTGTTTTACTCATCTTTTGCTTTAGCAAAATCCTTGTGCTTCTGCTGGCTGGCCTTCAAGTCAGTTATGGTGGCCATCAGGGCCTCTTTGTTGGCTGAGGACTCAACGAGCCTCTTCAGGAACTCTTGCCCAATTTGGCCCCCTACAAAGATTATATGAGAGTCAGAAGAAAGATACGGGGGAGATAAGGAAAGAAAACAAAGCTATAGAAACAACTTACAACAGCAGCCAGATCCTGATCAGACAGCTCAGACAGGCGTCCCCAACTTGCATGAGATCCCTCTTCGGTAGTGCCTTTGCCGTCGCCATCGGGACGAGGCTCTGATCTTATCCTCTTGGACCTACTCCTCTGTAGGGTATCAATAATGGTAATTTGACTCCTCCTCATCCTCCTCCATCTTCTCGGTATCTTCCAACTCTAGTAAATCAACCCTTTCTCGCACAGGGATGGAAGAAGATCCGGGAACATCCTCAGGATGCTCTGACAAGCTCCAAGCCGAAGAAGAGTTCAGAATGGTACCCACAGCTCGGGTCACGGGTAACTCGTCACTCTCAGTTCTTTCCGACTTCTGACCAGGTTCAAGATGAACACCCTTATGAGACTCCTCCTCAACGGCATCAGCCAAGAGCTAAGCAAAGCTAGACACTGCACCAAACAAAATAAACTAAGGTCAACACAGAAATGGTTACAATATAAAAGCAACAGTTATAAAAACCTAAGATTCCTACAAGTGTTGAAGTCGTCCTCAGTCATCTCCAAATAAGGGTCTAGACCCGCAGTAGACAACTTAGTAGCATCGATTAACTCGGAAGAATACTCTTTTTTTAGTCACCACCTCAAGATGGATGAAGAAGAAGCGGCACTTCCAGTCCTTGCAGGAAGACTCCCCCTTACTAAGGATAGGGACATCATTCATAAAATCCCCTCGACATGGGAAGCAATACAGTCCGGGGGAGTCCTTCACCAGCTTACACTGGTAGAATGTCCTGAAATACTTCACGGTGAATAGAATGCAGACACACCGGCACCAGATCGCGAAGCCAATAATGGATCTTATGCCATTAGGGACAATTTGGGCGATCCCCAACTCATAGTGCTCCAGAACTGCTAGAAGGGCAGGGCAAAAATGAATCCTTAGACCGCAGTCGAACTGCTCCTGTACACATCACGATATCCCTCTGGAGGCTGATAGGCATAAGTGCCGTCAGGAGGGATCCGGGGATCATATAACCTTGAGTTTATGCTATACTTCTTGCAGATGGAAGCCAGAGCACCCTTAGTCAACATGGAATCAACACTATGGCAAACAGCCTGGGACCTCAAGGCCATATGAGATTTTAGGGTTAAAACGAAGCTTGAGGTCCCTGAAGAAGAACGGGGAACATAGTATGAAGGGTCAAATTGGGGGGCTAAAACCAGATGCTTAAAACCCCTTTGATTTATCAAAGGCAAAGAAACAAGGTTTTTGGGGTTGGTCCTAAAATTGGAAGTTTCACTCTCTGATTCTGACACAGACTCAAATAAGACCTCGATGGAACTGTCTGTAAGAATAATCGGCTCACTCATCAACAATAAAGCAATTAAAGATGGGGGAGAGGGCATAAATCTTACTTGTAATGAAAGAGGTTGAAGGATGGAATAGCAGCCGTCATACTTCAATCTACGACTTAATAGTAGAAGTGGTGTAACGTCCGAAGGGACGTGGGGCCCCAGACACGGCCTAAGGAGGCGATCCAACCATCAATACGTAAGTGTAAAATGCCTCGTTTCTCGGGTCCGTCATAACAGAGTTTAAACGGTAACTCTACCACGTGGCTGGGCAAACCCTGACAATTGTAACAAGTATAAAAAGGCCGAGCTGAGGTCTATCCAAATCAGATATGGCCCGCTCTAAGGAGCCTGGACAGATCTGGGGGGCTTATGACCCGGGTCAGATTGGCCCTTTCCAAGCGTCATTTAGAGAATGGTTGCATAATAAAGAAAGAAAGAGAAAGGTAATAAAATGAGAAGGCCAGGGGCCGCGTATCGATTAGCGGTACAAGCCTAAACCCCAGGTGGGAGGTCTGTCATGTCCTTCCTAGCAGACCACCGCAAGTCGGCTCGGTTCTAACGGAGGTCAGGTGATACAAGTTAGGTCGAGACGACCTGGTGAGCTCAGTGCAGGTCGGGTAGAGCTTTCCTTATTCAATATTTGAACGTGCTCCTATATAATAGGATAAACATGTAAATAATCCCATGATATTAGTATGACGATCCTGTCATTTAAATATAGTCATAATTATCTCTAAATTAAAAGGATTTAAACGTAATAATCCTTAGGGGTTGAGAAATAAACCCTAATACTTGTAGGACAAGAAATAGGTGATAACGAAGTGACAATCTATAGTAGAGAATATTATCAGAATCACCTGTATTATCGTTCGATAAAGGAATTTTTATAAAAATTAATTTATTTTATATTTTAACGCAATGTTTATTAGAATATGTATATTAAAATTTTATAAAAAACTGAATCTTATTTATTAACAAAATGTTTTATATGAAAAAAAATTAATTTCTTTTAAAGAGTCGTCCCTATAAACCCAAATTTTATAATTTCTTCTATATATCATATTATTTTCTGAAAAAGATTTAATGGGACGACAATGTTGTCCCTTTAAATTCGAATTTTATAAAAAACAGAATCTTATTTATTAACACAACGTTTTATATTAAAAAAATTAATTTCCTTTAAAGTGTCGTCCTTACAAACCCAAATTTTATAATTTCTATTATGTAACATATTATTTTCTGGAAAAAAACTTTAATGGGATGACAATGTCGTCCCCTTCAAATAGTCATGTCCAAATGGAAATCCAAGCTGGCACGGTGGGGTTAATATTTTATTTATGGGGACGACATTGTCGTCCCTTTAAAGCTTCCTTCCAAAATTCCGCCCAAAGCTTTGACTCTTTTTGAATTCATTTAAAGGGACGACTTTGTCGTCGCAATAAAGATATTTAACGTCGTCCCTTTAAAAGTTGTCCCTTCAGTTTGCAATTCTTGTGGTGTCCTATATAATTAATTCCTAATGAATTACGAAAGACTTGATTCCAATCACACGAATCGGATACGTAGGCAATTTGAAAGAAGTAACTTTCAGACTCAGTCTAAAAATACACAAAATAACCATCCCCATCGTTCTTTATTTTGATTCAACTGTCATATGAATTAATTAAGTAGGATTTATTCGTATGATTTGAGATCCAAAGATCGTCAATCATCAACACAATAAGCATCATTATAAGTTTGGTTGCGAACGTTCACTTGTATGATAACAAGAAGCGATTCAATGAGTGCGTAAAAGATTGAGACATGGATTTCTACACATTAGGATTCTGGAAATTCGAAAGCCGGAAAAGATTAGTACAACAATTGTTTCTTTTTTTTCTCCCTCTTTTAAGGGTTATGCGACGCTTGTTTGTTTCTCTCTCTCTCTCAGGAATCAATTCTTTATTTATTTTTAATGGCTAGATTGATTCTCAACAATCACTTCACGTCTGACCTGTCTGAAAAAATATAGGCTAAGAACTGCATGCATCATTATAAGCTCAGTTGCAAACGTTCTTTCTTAAAGCCCTCGATCAAGGGGCCTGGAAAACACAACAAGATTACAATCGAGACATGATTCTTCCACATGCTGACCAGCCACCTGAGGCAACGAGAAAGTCGTCCCAGGCTCGGCGTGTACCTGATCAGTGTGGAGGCTCTCCAAAGACATTGGGTATGTGGGTCATAGGCTCTTGATACGTTTAGTATCCACTCTAAGACACATTCACTATCATGTCCGGGTTTAAATTCAAAAAAAAAAAAAAACAAAGGCTACTGACATTGTGAACCAATACTTACAGTAGCAGTTGGTAAATCCTCCTTGGCCTAACTCTGCTACTAATGTTCCGTCTTGTCTTGCGTATGCTTCCGAACACGAACAGTTTTCGTCTCTTTAACATTTGAAGATCAAGATCATCAATCTGCTCTTTCAATTCCACAAACTGAAACTTGTTGTTGTCTTTGTCGTCAGAATTGTTATCAATCGACATGCTATTGCTTTTGCTTTTGCCTCCTACTCGGGAATGGGCTGTGTTTCTGTTGTATCTGCTGTGTCTGCTCTATTGACATTATCATCCCTTCTTTTTCTTTTCAACATCATCTTGAAAATCTTAAACAGCTTCCAAGTCTTTTTGATTTCTCCCTCCAATAAACACGGACACGGCGTTTCATTATTCAATTTCAACTCCAAGTCCTTATTACGTGTCCTCTCCCGTAAATCTTTGATTTTCCTCTTCAATTCATTCACAATCAACTCCAAGTCATCATCATCCAACTTATCCAACAAGACATAGTTTGGATCATTGGCCATTAATGTTGCGGCCTGCGTGCTTGTACCATGGCTGATTGTATCGTCCCTTCTTTCTGCATCCTTTCCTCCATCAATTCCCAAATTTGTATCACTACTTAAGGAACTCTGAACAATCTGCATCATCAAATTATCTCTAACGGTTCTCTGAACCAACTTCTTCAAATCTGCTTTACCCATACGTGGAGCAGGTGAGGTCGGATTCGTATTACTTAAGGAAAGATTAATGTCGTTATTGCCACCACCACCAACAACAACAAGTCGGGCTGAACTCTGAACGATCTCCATCACCTCATCTCGAACAATTCTCTGAATCAACTTCTTCACCTCCGCCTTATCCATAGGTCGAGGAGCAGGTGGGGTCGGATTTACAACCTGCAGGGGCGGTTGATCAGAGCTACTATCACCCTCGCTGATCACCATGGACGACGAATGTAGTGGTGGTGGCTGTGAATTCATCGGTTGATCCTCCTGTTTTTATCAATTCTAAAAACACGCCCAATTCTAATTCAATAAAAAAAAACCTAAAAAAACGCTTACTAGAGTATAATCAAAGATCAGCATATATAAAATCCTTGAATCGAAATAAAAACAGGGGAAGAACAAGTATTCGATTCAATTATTATAAGGAGTCCCTTCAAAAATTATTATAAGGAGATTCAGGACTTAAATCAATTGTTTAGTCCTGAATTATTCTCTATTTCCTTACCAAAAGTTTGGATCCGAATCCTTCAATACTGTGTCTTCACGTATTTGCACTCTCTGTTGGCCGGTTGAGCATGGGGATGATTGATTGAGAGTAATTTTATGGTGGTCTTAAATTCAATTGCAACTCCAAATTTAGAGGGCCTTAAAATAACCCAAAAATCTGTTACATAAATCTAAACCCAAGAACTTTTGAGGGTCCTACCCTAACAATCTCTCCTACACCAACAAACCATGCACCCAAACAGAACACTCAACCAGCCACACTCGATAACCAAAATGCTATCCCCAGCAACTGTCCAAACACTGTCAGCACTATAGTCCAGAGTTCCTTTAAAAGGCAAAAGCAGGATGGAGCTAGGCCTCTCAGGGACATATCAAACTTTGAACCCTGTCTGGGGAAGAGGAAGATGGAGGAACCTAATGATGAAATACCAAAAAGGACCAAGGTCAATATCAATGAGGAAACGGTGGAGTTTGCAATGCAGCTCCACCAAGAGCAATGAATGTTTTATGCTGGAACTGCAGGGGCTTAGGCAACCCCAATGCAGTTCCTAACCTAAAGAGCCTAGTGAAAAACTCTTCTCCCTTTCTCCTTTTCCTTTCTGAAACAAAACTCTCAGCTTATGCTATGAACTCTGTTAGAATTAGTTTAGGGTTTGCCTCTGGTTTCCATGTAAGCAGTGAGGAAACTAGAGGATGACTCTCTCTCATGTGGAATGATTCCATGTCAGTTCAGATTTTGACTAGTTCCTTTGGCCATATTGACTATACTGTTACTTATAATAACAAGGTTTTCAGATTCACAGGATTTTATGGTAATCCCGACCATGCTTTAAGACACTTTTCTTGGAGCCTTCTTAAGAAGCTTCACCCTCTCTCCACCCTACCTTGGCTTTGTGCATGTGACTTTAATGAAATACTTCATATGCATGAAAAAACTGGGGCTGTCACTAGGGCTAGGTATCTAGTTGAAAACTTTAGAAATGCTCTTGCAGATTGTGAATTACAAGATTTGGGGTACACTGGTGCTAAATATACTTGGAATAATGGAAGACCTAGAGGGAATGTAAAGGCCAGGTTGGATAGGGTTGTGGCTGATAGTTCCTGGATCAACCTTTTCCCTAAATTCTCTGTGACACATTTGTCATCTTCTAGGAGTGATCATATTCCCATTTTAATCTCTGACGGGACTTTCATCAGAAGAATTAAGCACACTAGAAGATCTATCAAAAGATTTGATCCTTTTTGGTTGCGAGATGCGGATTGCTTTGGGATTTCTGAAAATGCCTGGAGCAGCACCTCACATACTCAAGCCGTTGATATCTCCAGAGGAATTGGAGCAGTCAGGGAGTCCCTCTACAATTGGAGCTCTATTAAGTATGGCAGTTTGGGGAAAAAGATTAGTCTTTTGCAGGATAATCTCCATGCTCTTCAGCAACATGATGAATATAATGTATGTGAGAAAAAGGCTTTGATGAAAGAGCTGGACCATTTGCTTAACTTGGAAGAGGAATTCTAGAGGCAAAGAGGCAGGTGCAGTTGGCTTGCATCTAGGGACAGGAACACCTCTTTTTTTCACACGAAGGCTTCAAGGAGATTCACCAATAACAGAATTCATACCCTAACTACTGATGATGGTACTGTACTGGAGGATCAAAATGATCTGAAAAACTATGCTATGGATTTCTATTCTAGGCTTTTTACCTCTTGTGCAGATACTCATGCCAGAAGCTCCATGCAGCGGTGTCTGAACGATCTACCTATTAATATGATATCTGATACTCAACACATTGCTCTCCAAGCACCATACACTGAGGATGAGGTTATTATAGGCCTTAAGCACCTACCGGGTAGGAAAAGCCCAGGGCCAGATGGGATGCAAGCAGTTTTCTTGCACAAGCATTGGAACTTATACAAGGATGATCTCTTGCCTTTCTTACTAAATGTACTCAATAATGGATTGGATTTCTCTGAGCTAAATGACACTTTTATTGCTCTAATTCCAAAGTTTTCTCAAGCTAATACTCTTAAGGACTTCAGACCAATAAGCCTTAGCAACATTGTTTATAAAATCATATCTAAGGTGTTGGCTAATTGGCTCAACAAGACTCTTGACTCAGTTATTGATCCTGCCCAGAGTGCCTTTCAGAAAGGCAAGCTTATCACTGATAATGCAATAGCTGCCTTTGAGGCTTTTCATACCTTAAATGGACCTGGAAACTATGGCAGGATGCAGATGGCCCTCAAACTTGATATGATGAAGGATTTTGACAGGGTAGAGTGGGATTATCTGGAGCTTATGCTTGTCAGAATGAATTACCCTGATACTTTTGTCAAGATAATTATGAAATTTGTAACAACGGCTTCATTTCAGGTTATTGTTAATGGACAACCTTCACACAAATTCTGGCCAACAAGGGGAATAAGGCAAGGGGACCCTCTATCCCCTTTCTTATTTATCATTTGTTCAGAGGGATTCTCAGCTCTTAATAAAAGATCTATTCTCAGTGGCATGCTCATACCTTTCAGGTTTGGAAGAGATATTGGCCCTTGCCTATCTCATCTCTTATTTGCGGATGACAGCATATTATTTGCTAAGGCAAGTCAGGAGAATGCTGATACTATTATGGAAATTTTGAGAACCTATGAGATCATGTCTGGTCAGAAGATCAATCTTGCTAAATCACATGTCTATTTTAACAATAAATTGGTGGATGATGCAAGAGGGCCTATCATCCAAACCCTGGGAGTCCCTATTGGAAATGCAAATGGCAAGTACTTAGGTCTCCCCTTCATGATTGAGAGATCTAGGTATGATATTTTCAAATACCTCAAGGACAAAATCTGGAAGAAGCTAAATGGTTAGAGAGTTATGTACCTATCTGCTGTAGGAAAGGAAGTTCTAATTAAGGCTGTCTTACATGCAATACCTATTTATGTGATGCAATGTTTTCACTTGCCTAAGAAACTTCTGGAAGAGATCCTTTCTATGATTAGGAAATTTTGGTGGGGAAAGAATAATTGTGAAGTTAACTCTATTGCCTGGCTCTCTTGGGACAAACTTTGTTGACCCAAGACTGAAGTGTTAGTAATACCATCCGCAGCGGAAACGATTTATGGATCTAGATCTATAAACTACACGTAATAAAATAACTAGATCTATATCTACAAGGGGGTTGTAGAACATACCTCTTGGATCTCAAAATCCAAGTTGAAGAACCGCAATAGGATGAACGAAGGAAAGCGTGAAGAGCACCACGATCTTCCGTACGTGTGATCCAAGCAACTCCCGGTGGAAGGAAATTCTCGACTCGAACCCTTCCGATATGCTACCCGGAAAAATCTCCAAGATTTCTCCCTAATACCCCTTGGCCGAAAAAATATTTTCTTCTCCTCTCTAAGAGGTGAAGTCGAAATATGTAGTGTATATTTGGCTTGGGAGAACTCTCTTTATATAGGAGAGTAAAACTTAAGCCCCAAGGATTTTATAATTAATACAAAATCAATTATGATAATCCTATTAAATAAAAGATAATCCCATAATATTCTAGAACAAATCTAGGATAATATTTATCTTTATTTCTTTCCATAAATATTTATCCAATAAATATTTTATGCACATATCTTATTAATACACAAGAAAATAATTTCTTGTTCCATAAAATAAGGGGGCGAATTATCAAATATTGACCTAGTCAATATTAATTTTGCCATCACACAATAATTGAGCCAAGATTATGAAAAATGCGCTTTTCCACATATTTAATTATTTAGCCCAACTAATTCAATAGTCCACTAAACAATTAATTCACATATCGTTTTAATAAAGTCCAACAAGAACTAAATTAATATTATTAGGATTCGACGTCCGAGAATAGCTATGCTATATTAGGAGGCACGTCGGGGACCATGTACTAATAATCGCCGCTCGAGATAAATCAAATAAATAATTATAGAATAATTATATTCGATAAATCAATCACAGGAATATGCCACCATAATCCCGTGGATCGCACTCCTCCGATTATGAGATTATATTTATCTCTCACGAGAATAATAATAAGCGTCCATTGATATAATCATTACATATGGATTAATCCTCCATAGATTATTCATTCTAAATCGGGAAGTTACCGTTAACCCTTTTAGAACCTCTTATCCTTATTTACCATTAACCCCTAGTGATCAATTAATTCATACAACTCACTTTGGTGATCAATCGGTGTGATATGAACTCGTAGCGATCGATCGGTTTCTAGGATTAACAAATAAGGAAGCGTTCATCTACTTCCATAAATGGAAGGAATGGATTCGTATCTGTGATAAACACGGACTACTCACTCAATCGATTATAATGCCAAGATGAGGTAATTCGGACCACGGACTCGGTGTAATCCTTAACCGTCAAGTCAAACCTCATACTTGATTCAAGCGGTTGGTTGTGATCACCTCGGGATTAAGATATATCCATAAATATGATCATCCATTGATTCGATAAGACTTCTCGATTACGGAATTATATCGTGAACTCTAATCAAATCGGGTCAAATACTATATGATATATCTATCATATATAAATGCCCCATTAGGTTCTCTTAACCGAAAGTCCGGATAAGACAATCACACCAAGCGTGTGTTCAGGCGCATTAATAGCACGTTAAAGGAGAGACCCGATACTCTCGATTAACTTCACTACGGGCTAATTGTATTTTAAGTACATCTTCACTAACTCAATCCTCCCGTGTATATACCATAAACTGAGTTAAGTGATTACATAAACGATATACTTAGGGTTTTCTGTAGTGTAAGTACTATTGTCACATCGGTGATTATGAGAATAATAAATATGAATAATAACGTCAATTCATTTATTAAATAAAACAATTACAAAAATTGTCTTTCGGGCATCACACCTAACATGAAGGAGGGCTGGGATTCAAGGATCTGGGGTTGTTCAACAAAGCTCTTTTGGCAAAGCAGAGCTGGAGGATTATCTCCAATCCTCATTCTCTTATCAGTCAGATTCTGAGATACAAATATCATAGAAGATCTACCTTTCTGTCGGCAAAACTGGGGTCCAGACCTTCATATTTATGGAGAAGTATTCTGGTTGGAAAGGCGCTGCTCACTAAATGACTTAGATGGTCAGTTGGGGATGACAAAACTATCAATATTTGGCAGCAACCTTGGGTGCCACTGGAACCTAAATTCATGCTCTCCACCTATGGTTATAACAGTCACCTTCAAACTGTTGATCAATTACTGGAAAATGGAAATTGGAACTTAAAACTACTTAATCAGACCTTTCTACCCCATGAGGTTAAAGCAATCAAATGCATTCCAATCATTCATCAAGCAAACAGTGACAAACTAATATGGCACTTTTCAAGTAGGGGAGTCTTTACTGTCAAATCTGGGTACAAGTTGGCACATACTATCTTAACTCAGAGTCATGGGAACGGGGAATCCACCTCTACGAAAGCAAATTCTAAGTCTTGGAGTTAACTTTGGTCCTTGAAGATTCCCCCCAAGATCAAAGCTTTTCTATGGAGGATTGCTACTGATTCACTTCCTGTGGGTTCAAATCTCCTTCGACGGCGAATTTCGGACGGGCTATGCTCTATATGTGGGAAGAAACTCGAGACCTGGTCTCACTGTTTATTTGATTGTGGATGGATTAAATGCATGTGGAATAATTAAACGGAATTTAAAGAAATGACCTCCAAAAGTCATGACTGCTTCATTGATCTATGCTACTATATGGTGATGCATCCCCTCCTAGTGGCCGAACTCTTCTTCACAACTCTTTGGTTCGTGTGGCTAGGTCGGAATAATGCCGTTTTCAAGGGAACATCTCCTTCTTCACAAAGAATTCGAGCACAAGCTATCATCTTCTTGGATGAACACACTAAGGCCTCTCTGAATGCTGATAGCACCTTTTGCAACACGATTATCCCAAATCGATGGACAAAACCCAAGGTTGATCAATTAAAGGTGAACGTCGATGCGGGGGTTAGAGATGGATTTGGGACGGCTGGAATAGTAATCAGAGACTGCACCGGATCTCTTGTTGCAGCCTTTTCCATTGATTTAGGACCGGTTGCTTCTGTTGAAAGTGCCGAGCTGATGGCTATTAAACTGGGAACAATGGAGGTTGCTAGGATTTGGAGTGGTAACGTCACGGTGGAATCGGACTCGATGCGTTGTATAGCCAATTTGGAGTCCGATGAGGAAGATCTCTCCACTATGGGCTCTGTGGTGAAAAGAATTAAGGAGATGAAAAGGCTTTTTCGGTCCTGTACTTTTGCTTTTATTAATCGATATTATAATATCCCAGCTGATAGGCTTGCACACTTAGGATTTAGTATTCCTAAATTCCTTTCTGGTTTTTGTAACTGGGGTACCCGACCCCCTCCTGATGTAATCTCTGCTATTTTAGCAGACTTATTTTAATCTAAATTTTAGATTTCAAAAAAAAAAAAATTTAATCGGTGAGTCTTTGATCAAACTAGAGACACCCGGGATATGAACTAATAATGCTTTCTGGATGATCTTTCTTGTTTGCAAACGGGGCCTTTTCTAGGAGAAAAAATGTCTGCCGAAAATGTCTTAAGCCTTGGCGAAACGTTGCATGGACAACCGACACCGCTCCTCTCCAATCTATGTCCATTCGGCTTCGCAGAGCTATTGTAATATTCTGATTCTCGGGAAAGGGTAGACGTGTCAATTTGCGAGAACGAAATATTATATTTATTTCTTTTTATGGATTTAAAGTTTATAAATGATTTTAAGTATATATGTATCTATTTTCGAAATATATTTATATATAAAGTTAAGGACTGTTTTGCAGTTAAAGGAAAAATAAGGAGGTTTAACTAATTAGCTAGTGGGAGGTTTTATTAGGGAAATAACCTCCCCACTAATTAGAAAATCCGGTCAGAAATTTGAAAACAAATTCCTGCAACTTGAGAGCAAAAGAAAAGAGCAAAGCTTCTTCTTCAGAGTTCTAAGTGAGTCCTTGATGGTTTTCAGATCAAAGTAGATCACCGGATTCGTAAGGAGACAATGATCGTATTGATGCTAAAATTTCTAGATTTTATCAATGCATGAAAATATCCCTAATCTTGGATTCATCACATTTTGATCAAGTTTGGCTGAAGAAAGTTGTGTAATTCGTAGTTCTGAGTAGTTAGAAACCATGATCCTAACTAGTTCTTGAAATGGTTGTGGATCAAATATGTTTTGTGTTGGGGTTTGAGAAGTTGCTGCAGAGTTTCTGAAGTTTGCTTTGAAGTTTTACTTGATCAAGTAAGAAAATCTTCTCTATTGCTCTGATTATGGTTTGGTAGAGTTAAGGCTTGGTGTTAGAGGTAACACTACAACAAAACAGGCTTTTGACGACATTTTATTACCGGCATTTTCAGAATCGTCATTAATTTACCGGCGCATACTATTAAGTGTCGTGAAAGTACGACATTTTTGCGACAAATTAATATCCACCGGGAACTGATGACATTTAGCCGTCGATCAGCTTTTATGTCACAAATTTGGGGCGCTCTTTATGGCACTTTTATTTTATGTCATAAAAAATACGTCACTTTTTCGACGCTTCATCAACGTGTCATAAAGGTTATGACACTATCCTGGCAGTTTTAATATATGACGCAAAGTACTCGACATTTATTAAATTGTTATTTTTTATGCCACGAGAAAATGACAATCCCTGTGGCATTTTTCTATTAAACCGCAAAATGAAAGCGATTTTTCTAACAATTTCTATTTGTCCCTACCTCACCCAACATATTTCATTATTCATCCCCACTCTAGCTCTACCCCTACACCCCTAATCCACCTTACCATTTTATGTGCCCTCACCCTATCTCATCATATCCTACCATCAATTTACCCCGCTCTACTTAACACTCACCTTATACCATTCACCCACCATACTATGTAGTCCGCCCTATTCAATTCACCCCAAGCTAGCCATTTACTACCATGAGTTTTTTAATTAATTGAAACCGGATATTTTATATATATTCAACAACAACATACACACACAAAAAAACCCACCTATACCTTAGGTTCAAACAACTTTACCACCATGCGTTTTGATTTTTAATAATTTATATGTACATACGAAATATATATATATATATATATATATATTATTTTATTTTATTTTATTTAAATTTTTTTTTGAAGACCTATTTTTAAAGACAAATACACGTTAAACTACTATTCTAAATAAATAAGTTTACTTCCACTTTAGCGAGACAGCCCAATTCCACAAATAATTCCCGCCAATCAAGAAAAATATGAAGCTGGTCAGGAAAAAAAACATTACAATATGTGTGTAGATTTTTAATTATATACTACATATGCCCCGTGTTATAAATCATTCTACCATATTTCTTCCGTTTCATAATATAACTCATTCACACATTTCAATACAATTATTAATGCACTTTTTCTTATTTTAAGGGCATTTTAGTCAAAACCTATCAAAGTTGGATCATTTATTGAGTTTCTTAATATGTGTGCATAAATGTTGAATTACTTATAATATGGGACGAAGGTAATATATACAGACACGAATATATTTTTTTGAAGACTTTTTTTAAGACAAATACACATGAATATAGTATTCTAAATAAATACTTCATTCGTTTCGAAATAACTAAGGCAGTTGTTAAAAATATTTGTTCTACTTTCAAAAAAAAAAAAGATTTGTTCTAAAATAAAGGAGAATAGTTACATTTTTAATGAATCATTTATTGTGTTTTTTTCTACATCTACCCTTATTTATTAAACAGTGAAATAATAAATGCAACATTGTATTAATTTCACACTAAAATATTAACTCATGCAATGTTGCATTTATTATTTCATTTTATCATTCAAATTAAAACATTAACTCATATCCTTAATATGCGTTTTTGACAACAGAATCGATTATTTTGAAACGGAGGGAGTAAAAAGGTTTACTTCAATTTTAGCGCCACACCCCCAATTCCCAGAAATGATTTCTCCCGGTCATGAAAAATATGCAGCTGCTCAAGAAAAAATTAAAAAAAAAACACAATAATATGCAGCTAGAAATAATTTTAAAAAAACTAATAATTGCTGCTCAATAAAAATTAAAGTAATAATAATATGCAGCTAGAAAAAATTAAAAAAATTATAATATGTGGCCAGCAGGTTTCAAAACGATGCACAAAGGATAGAAATCAAAGCACTTGCAAGTAAGCTACAACTATTAGTTGTTAATTATAACCGTATATATATTTTTATTTTATGTTTATAATATAATGGATAATTGTGATAAATTATAAATATCACAAATATTTTTATCTAAAACACACATTTTTTTTTTTTAATTTAGGGAAATGGGGAAGGGATTTTTATTATATGGGGGGAGGATAACCGCTCGATCAATATTAACAATAAATTTTTGACCCCTCGTTTACCCCCTGATCCATTAACCTCTCTTTAAAGTTGATTTGACATTTTGATCATCTTTATACAATCATAACTTTATAAAATACTTGAGTTACACTATAATTGATGTTGTATCATTTAAATACTAATGTAACATAACAAAAAAATTATTTACCCCGGTACCGTTTTGACCCTCGATCAACCATAGGCACCACCGTAATTGGGCTAGTCGAACTCTAAATTGAACTTCAATTAAAACTTATCAACCAGGACTAGTCGAACTCTAAATTGAACTTCAATTAAAACCGATCAACCACAAAGCTGTAATGGGGTTAAGCAAACCTCAATTTGACGGTCAATCAATCTTGAAAAACCCTAAACAATAGAATCGGGTTAAGTGAACATTAAATTGACAATGATCGATCTATCCTCATCAACCCTTTACATTGTAATCATGTTAATTGAACATTAGATTGACGAATAATCAAACACAATCCACCCAAACAGTATTGTAGGGTTAACTAGACCTTGAATTGATGGTTGTTCAAGCATGATCAACCCCAAACACTTGAATAAGGTTAGTCTTAGCATCAAATTGATGGTATATCAAGCATGGTCAACCAAAACACTACAATTCGGTTAATTGAACCTCAAATGTATAGTGGGTCAATAATGGTGAACCTTAATCACAATATCTGGGTTAGGTGAACATCAGCTTGAACTTTGATTAAGCCTAATCGACCAAAAACACTTTCATCGGTTAACACAACCTAAAACCGAAGGTCTATCAAGCTTGGTCAACAATAAAGATTGTAATAGGGTTAATCGGACCTTGAATTGACAATCAAACAAGCTCGATTAACCTTAATCATCGTACATAGGTTTGTTGAACTTCAATTATAACATCGATTAAACTCGGTCAACCAAATACACTTTAATCGGGTTAACTAAACATCAAATTATCGGTCGATCAAGCTTGATCAACCACAAACACCATAACCGGGTCATTTCGGGCGTCAAAATGACGATCGATCAGGCTTGAATAGTATAATGAGGTTATCAGAACATCAAATGACGATCGATCAACCCTAAATAGCATAATGAGGTTAACAGAACATCAAATTGTTGGTTGAGCAAGCCCGATCAACCACACCCAGCAATGTAAACAAGTTAACAGAACCTAAATTGACGATCGATCAAACCCGAGGAACTAGAAACAATATAATCGGGTTAAACAAACATTAAATTGATTGTAGATCTAGCCTGATCAACCCTAAACACGGTAAACGGGTTAAGTGAACGTCAAATTGATAGCCGATCAAGCCCGATCAACCCTTAACATTGTAATTATGTTAACTGAACCTCATTTTGATGGCCAATCAAACTCATTTAACCGAAACGTACACCGTAATCAGGTTAACTGAACCTTGAAATTATGGTCGATCAAGCCTGATTAACTCAAAACATATGACCTTGAGTTATCCTGAACATCAAATTGATGGTCGATCAAGCCTAGTCAACCATAAAGACTTTAATTGGGTTAACTGAACCTCAAATTCACAGTGGATCAAGCCCGATCAACAATAATAAAACTAATCGGGTTACCTGAACATCAGCTATAAAAACCTTGGGCTTGAAACTCAGCTCGAGCTCGATCGAGCCATTAATGGCATAAACAAACTCGACTCGTAAAATACTCGATATAACTCGACTCGAATATGAGAAGATCGAGCTCGACTTGCATAATACTCGACTTGATTAATAAGTATTAAATTATATATATATATATATATATATAGTATAGCTCGATTAACTCACAAGATACTCGATTAACGCACGAGCTACTCGATTACTATATTTTAATGTTTTCCACATCGGGTCGATTATTCGTCCGAGTAACTCAACTCAAGCTCAAACTTGAAAAACATCAAATTGAGTCAAACTCATTTCCAATATATAAAGTAGGAGTGAGTATCCAAGTTTACATCACTGACGGTCCTAAATGAAACACATAAAAATAAAAAATAAAAGCCGGTTACATTTACAACAAAAATCGTGTCTAGCCCCACATATCCCATACGTCCGATAAACAATACATTCAAAAGTTTATGATGAATGAATCAGGTCAAATTCGGTAAGAATTTCAACTGCAACATACTCCTCGTCCGCCTCAGCTGAGTCTATTCAATTCAGAAACCACTCCCTCAAAATCCCCATAAGTTCCGGCCCATAATCCCTCAACTTGCTTGTCAAATTTCAAATGATTATGCTGAAACCAGCTTTATAATTCTTATCGCATGATTTGGTTATGATGCCATGTGATGGACGTAGAAACTGATTGACGGCGCAAAGGGAATGTTTCTTGCAAACGTTGTCGCTGGTCAAGGAGGTGATGGAACCACAGATCATATGGTGGTTCTCTGATTTTCTTCTTAATTTAGCATTTTCATTTCATTTGTAATATGCTTTAGTTACATCTAGGCTTCTCTTCATATTGATTGTTCCCAACAATAATTTCCTTTTAACTTTTATCTGTGTAATCGTTGATCGTTGCTCGGTTATATGGACGAGAATACGTAAATCATAATGGTCATTGATTTAGAAAGCTACAGGGTAGATCGGCAAAGCTCCCATTGATCCTCTCTAATTTCACCGCTTGAGACCATTAATTTTGATGTAGAATTAATTTCATTGGGAGAGGTATTCTTTGTTAATTATGACAGAGATTTTTGTTTTTCTATTTCTTTTTCGGTACTTTTAATCATAAAGGATGGTTTAGGACATTACCCAGGCACTGGGCGATAAACAACTGCAATACAAGTTTTATATATATAAGATGTAATCTGCACATTAATGTTCTTGAATCGTGTAGAATGGACTGTATGTGAGCAGGTAGTCATTAATGCATCCATGGATTGCCATTTTCTCGATGTCAAAACAGTAGAAGCGTTTGCCCTCTCATGTATGGCTATTTTTGAATTATGAACTGACACAGTTGTGCATGCTTTTTTCATTTGTTTGCTAGGAATGGATCTATATCTGCTTCTCATTTGTTCCGTTATCTGTGAAAAAACTCAAACATAAGAGGATTTGACAACCATTTTAAACAACTCTTTCCATTGCACCTGTATTTTCAAGTGTAGTTATCCATACTAAAGAATGATTTTGCAATTGGAGTTAATCCTAGTATGGAATAGCAGCGTAGCTTTTTGAGGAAATGTTGTTACAGAATGCTAGTTCCTTTGAAAAAAAAAAAGAATGCAAAGGCTTACACATTTACAAGTTGCTGTTGTAACATTAATTCTTTTCAAATTTTATTATTCTTCTCAGTTTAATTTTCATCTAAAGTGCATGGTTAAGGGAATTGTCATTGTGAGTAGTCTAGATTGTGTTCCTCATTTTCAAAGTTGATGCATAACTTCTGCTGAAAACAGAATGTTCAATATTAATCATGTTATTCGGTGCATCGACAAAGCCTAATGTGTAATTATATTATCTTCCTGTTGTCACTGATATCAATTAATGACGTCTGTTTTTATGTTGGACATGGTTGGTTGTCAATTATCCATATGCAACTTCGCTTAGGGTATGGTTTTGGATAAAACTTTGATCTGTGTTGATTCATCATTTTGTCTTATGCGGTTGGGGCATTGCTCTTTCATAGTGGGTTAAGGCGGTGGTTATGTGCATTTGTAGTCTGTCTCTCATTTTGTTTTGCACAAATTTTATGGTACACTTGTTCAAATTCATGTTCCAAAACAGTATCCTGATACTTTGAACATCTTGATGCATTTCCGCCCTTTGATCAAAATATTCTTTTGTGTGATAAAATTGCGTATTTGCATGTTTCAGCCATTTTTCTTAAAAAGTGGCTCTAGCCTATTGTTACAGCTGGTGGCATGTCACCAGAGGCTCCAACTGACAGCCAAGAGATTCAAGGATGTTAGCAAGGTGAGGAAAATAATCATAATGTGAGTATCGTCGATGTCATTACTTTAATTACATTTTTTCGGTTTCATCCTTTTTTTCTTTTAATGTGCTCCCTTTTCAACTTTTGATTTTTGTGGTCCAGTGGTACTAAGAGGTTTGGTATACCATGGTATCTTTTTTAGTTCTTTTTATTGAGCTATTATGTTCTTACATGATTTTTTTAATATTATGTTTGTTTCATTCTTTTTCTTTCTTTTCACACTATTTAAAAACTCATAAGATTAGTTCTAACTCTAAAGATCCTTTTTTTTTTTTTTTGAAGAAAACTCTAAAGATCCAGCTGCCTTATATTTTACAAATTACAATGAAAGCTATATGATTCGTATTCGTTTTATAAATGAAAAGTTATGTATCATTAATTTATCTCTTTAAAAGATTCAAAGTTTGCATAATCCTGCTTCGAATGGGACAATTTAGATAACCTTCTGATGTTTATTGTTTAATAAAGACAGTCAATTTCACGTCATGTTATCTTTCTGGGAAAAATTTGCGACTCTGTGACACTCTCATCTTTCACTTGGTTGTGGCACAAATGTGGAAATTCACAACAAAATACTCTGAGTACACTCTATTCATGCATTCTAATCCTACTTCCCTGTGTTTATAATGCTGGAGATCTTTTCGCACTGTGTCTTTGTTTTATAATGTTGGAGATCTTTTTGCACTGTGTCTTTTTTTTTTCCAGAGAACCGGTGAGTCGGTGACCATTTATTGCTTGATTTTCAATATTTTGTTATGCTTATTTAATGTTTGGTGTTGATATCTTCTTGTGATTCCAAACACTGGTTCACTGCTTTTTACCGTGAAGTCGTGAATGTCATCCTATACGTTGAATGTCCGCTTTTGGGATATTATTTTTTCCACGGGATTGCATGTTGAACGCCTATTTGAAGTCTTCTTTCTTATGCTTTCTTTTTGTTATATTTATAAAATTACCTTTTGACCAAACAATAATAAGATTATATATGGATGTATATTAGCATGAACAAGTGTTTCTTTTCTTCTCTAAAGATGCAGTAGCAATAAGGAGAAAAGCAGAAGGGCTGCAAATGAAGGTAACATATACGGCATGCCATGTGCATTATACATTTTATTGCGGTTTTCTAATCAATTATACAACTTCTCATGCCAATCAATTTACCTTATGCATGCGCAGGACACATTAATGTCAGTGAGATTGGAAGGGATTAGAGATTTGGAAGGTGATTGGAAGTTATTGAGATTGAAAGCTTGTTTTTTTACTTCTTTCTAAAGTATCTTTTTGAGTAATTAACGTATCAAACAAGTGCATTCAAACATTTCTTTTCATTTGTGGAGATAGAAGTCATACTTAATGTTTGGATGTGAATGTTGGAATATCAGCTCTTCTTTGGTTGTAGTTTCACTTCATTCAACTTTAACCTATATGTTTATTATATTGGATAAAATCATTTCTTTCTGTGTTTCTGTCCATTATGTGGATTACCAATGTGAAAATCATATACCTTTACCATATATTCTTCGATTGTGACATAATTAAATATGGAACACTTTATATGAAAGTGTAAGAAAGATTATTAGAATCCCGACAAATATATTTCTTGTCACAAATCGTCATAAAACCCTGATATTTTACTATGTGCTATAAAATTTTCGCTTCACGGCAACAAAAACAAGGGTCGTTAAATAGTCACTTTGAAAACTACAGCAATTGAGCTTAATGTTGGGAAAGTGCCACAAAATGCGTCTCTCTAATTGAAAAGGTGCCGGAAAATTTGTCACAAGCAAAGTGCGTCAGTAAAAATATTTGTCGATAAATTGCCACAAAGCCATTTCCGTCACAAAAGTCAAGTGTCACAAAACCGTCATTAAAGATACATGGCAAATTGTGTAAGTGCCAGAAAAGTGCCACGAATGAAAAATGCAACACTTTTCCTAAATGTCGTATAATCGCCACAAAATCTTACCGGCAGAACAAACAAGTGCCGCAAACATTGCCGACGTCAGTATTGACGACACTTAAATAACCGCCGTGTTATGCGTCGGGAATGTTTTTACGGCACATATTTTCTATTGTTCCGGCATTTAATTTGCACCGGGAAAAGCCAAAATTGTTGTAGTGTAATATGATGTTAATTTCATGTACAAGTGTAACCTTGCTAGTATAGGATGCTATATGTTGTTAGATTGGCACTTTTATGCTGTTTTGATGAGTACATAGTTGAAGAACATGTTTGGAAGTGGCAGGGTTCCGATATAATGTAGAAAAAAAATGAGTTTTTGGGGTATACTGCACTTGGTGCGAGCGCACCAAGGCCAGTGCGGACGCACTGAAGGAGCAAGAGGTCCAATTTTACATTCAGAGCCTTGGTGCAGGTGCACCAAAACTCGGTGCAGGTGCACCGGACAGTCAGAAAGTTCGATTTTACATTCGGAGGCTTGGTGCAAGCGCACCAGAATCCAGTGCAGGCTCACTGGACATTTTTTTTTGTTGTGTTTGATCAGTTTTGAGCCCCGAGTCTAGTTTTAAGTGTTGTTTCTTGACCTTATAACATTAAATGAACATGAATAAGCCTCGATTAAGCCTCCGATGCATTTAGTTCCGGCTCCGGTTGTACTCTTCCATTGAGTTGAAGTTTGGGACCGTCGGAAGGGTATGAATGACTTATGCTTTGATGAATTAGTATTCATCAATGTCTGTGTTTGTGCCTAGGGTGTTATGTCTAGAGTCTAATCAATGGAGTAGAATTGTTATGTGAGCTCCTACCTTGAACACACTTAGGTGGCTAGTTAATGATTAATAATTTACATAAGTGTGTAGTAAAAGACTAAACATTGTAACATTCTTGGAAAGACACTTGTCTATATCGCGATGTGTGACGGTAAGATAAAGTGAATAACTCTGCTGGCCTATAAACGGTTAAATGGTAAGGGGACTTTGCCGAACGTGTACACTATCGGGTTTTAACCCGTGGCTATTGGTGTGATCCACTAATAGGTTGCAAACGATACCACGTGGTGGAAAGCACCATGCTTAGTGCCCTTGAGTGTCGGTGTAACAAACTTGAGTTAAGCTAGAAACGTTTAGTCACAACATGTTGATGAGAATGAAGTGAACCTTAGAATTGAGTCGGTCAAATAAAGATAACTTAATAACTATGTAAATTCTTCTTTGTGAAACCTAGTTAATGCAATAGCTTCTGTTTCTTGCTAAGTACCTTTGTACTTTACCTCAAATGCATGTTTGTTGTGTTTGGGGTTGAGAAGATGAACATGTGGAACAGGAGTTCGACGAGGACTTCGAGGATGATGTTTGATGACTTGTCATGCTATGCTTTTATCATGCTTTATTTCTATTAGACTATGTAATGTACTGTGTTGCACTTTACTTTTCAAGACATGTTGTTCTTTCTTTTGAAAACTTGTTAGACGAGATGTTGAACTTTCTTTCTTTCTTTAAGAAATTCGTACGGTTGTAAGACATATGTATCGTTGTTGTAAGATATCTTTCTATCTTTAGTATGCTGTGTTTCTACTCTTATCTTGTATATAAAAAAAATACACCCGAGTCTTTTAGCTTCCGTAAATGCGAAACTCGATACGACGTAGTAGAGACTTACGTATAATATATAATTTATTTTATATTATACGTGCCGAACGTTCTATTTTCGGGTAAGGACTCGGTATCCGGGAACGAGACGTTACAGCTATGTACGTTCAGTTTATCTCTGTTTGTGCACAAATTTTACTATGGTCCAGGATCAAATCCTACTTGGTGTGCCCAACCAATAGGATTTAAGATATTTCTAGTGGACCTCCCTATATAAAAATAAACACCCAACTGTTTTATCAAAATGATGACATGATGGTCCAAAAATTTGATCCAGGACCACTATAAAACTACTATTGTTCGTGTGACAATATTTATTTTAACGGTAACTGGATTGTAAATGATCACTAAAAATATATATGTTAATTATGAAAATATATCTAACACAAAATATCATAATTGAGTGAAGAACATTAATAATTCATGTTGATGGCTCAATTATAACTTTGGCATGAATATGATTATTTATGCCGCGTATCGCTAATTGTTCACCTCTGAAAGTGTTCTTATTTGATTTTAATAATTGATTTTCCTCGATCAAATAATATATATCATTAATTATAACCTAAAAGCGTTTGTATGAAGAACACTTTCCTGTACTCGTGTTACTTTCCTCAGGGGATCTTCAAGTATTAGGGGGCATTAATTAGTTCACATGATATTTGAGGATATATATCTTGTATTCATTTTTGCACCATTTTTCATATATTATCAAACCACGTTCGGATGTAATTTTTGTACCGTAAAATGTCTTTATTTAAACAATAGAGAACAAGATCTCTCAAAAAAAAAAAAAACCTCTACAAAATGCACTTTTAAACGTATCGCCTCCAGAAATTATATTCAACGGACCCCGTAAATATTTTACAAACTAAATAATTTTTTTACGGAGTCCAAAATATTTTTTTATAAGTAAAATATAGAGTATTTTTATTTTTAACGGGTCCATAAACCCCAATTACTCCTATGTGCATCCGCATATGCACAGGAGGCGACTGCTAGTCGATTAGAAAATTAATCTCATTTGTTCGTGAAAATTTAAATATCTTTTTGTTTCAAAAATTAATCCGTATAGTTTATATACTGAAAATTGTTTGAGCCCAGCAATTTTTCATTTTAATCAAAATATCGATTATTGTTCCTAATTCTTAATATCGAAAAATTCAATCATTTCATCTCTGTAACCCACAACGAATTGCTTTAGTGCCAATTTAGCAACATGCAGGGGGCGGATGCACCCCAATGCTGAATCCTGAAAATACACTATTATATGTATGTTATGTATTTTTATTGTCCAGTCGCTCCCGTGGCTACATGTATCAGTATCATGGTGGCGGAAATTATAATTCTATTGCGAGAGATGATAAGGATTCGAAAACTTTTTTATATATCACGGTGCAACTGCAGTTACTTATTCTCTTTGAAGCCACCAAACGCACAAAAAGGAGCCAGTATCCTTTCAAGCATTAACGTTACCTGATCGCTCAAATAAGTGTTTTTAATTTAGGTATTATCAACAAAACGACGTAGTTTTTATAAAAAATAAAAAACAAAACTATGGTCAGATCAATTTGACATTTTCAATGTATGTTTAAATCATATGTACTTGATAGATCACTTAAGTCTACTACTCAAGAGAGCAGATCTTTGCTCCAAAAAGGCCATCGACAAAGTGCATAGGAAGTAATCTTGAAAACAATCTGATAACCATACACAAAAGGTTATTTCGATGAGGAGAGCTGATAGAGAATGTGATACGCGACAACATCCTGACCACATTGCGATTTCATCCTCAATAGGGAATTGCATACGTGGCGTGAAGCGTGTGGTGGCCCAGGTTGCACGATGCAGCTTCTCTATCAAGCCTCCTCGCCGTAATAACTTTTACACAAAAACATACCCCATTGACTATAATGTGCTGGATTTAAAAAAAAGGAAAGAAAGAAGAGGCTACTGATCGACAGTGTGAACCAAATATATAGAGCAAAGATCTGCCCAACCCGAAAAAAAAAATCAATTTTTGACCTAATTACCCACCTAACCTAGTTTTGACCAGGAAATTTTGACCTAATTACCTAATTACCGGCCCAATCCGAAATTACTTTTAAGATTACTACACTTTTGTGACGGGTGATCTACTGCCGCTGTCTGGTACTAATGTTCCTGTCTGAAACGCGGCGACGTACTGATCAACACAGTTTCCGTCTCTTTGACGACGACATTTGGAGATTCATCATATCATCAATCTGCTCTTTCAATTCCACAAATTGATACTTGTTGTCTTTGTCGTCAGAATTGATATCATCATTTACTGCAACTGCAGCAGCAGCAGGAGGTTGAGGTTCCTTCTTTTCTTTCTTTTGCATGCTACAGTTTTTTATTTTCAACGTTTTAAAAAACTTAAACAACATCCAAGTATTTTTGATTTCTCCCTCCTCCTCCTCCTCCCTTCTTCTTCTTTTATCATCCAAGATATTAATATTAATGTTACCATTACGTGTCCTCTTCCCCACCCGAAAATCTTTGATTTCCCTCTTCAATTCATTCAAAAACAACTCGAATATTGTCTCGCCAAAGTTTGGATCATTATTGGACATTGTTGTACTTGTACTTGTACCGCCATGGCAGATTGAAAACTTTTCTGATATGCAGCCTTTAGTGGAACTTGTATCGTCGTCGCCGCCGCCGCTTGTTGTTGCAGCAGAGGTGTACTCGTTGTTCTTGATCTCGTGCTCTTCACCAAAAACAACACTTCTTCCTGAACTGAGAACAAACACCCTCCTCTTATCTCCAACAATTCTATTAACAAACTCCATAGCCTTATCCATAACCTTATCATCAATAACCTTATCCATACGTCGAGCAGATGTATTCGGATTCGGATTCATCATCTTTACTACTTGTAGCGGAGGCGGAGGAGCCGATTAATGATGAGAGCTATCACCCTCGTCGCTGATCACCATCGAAGACTTAAAATATACTATATATATATAATCAAAGATCAGGAACCTTAATTAATGGGGGGAAATTGAAACCAAATAGAAGCAGGAGCTAGAAGAACAAGTAATCAATTATAAGTAGATTTAATTAGGACTAAATCAAATTTATCCTTATTCTCCGATCTCTGGTTTTATTTGCTGCTTGTCGATTGAGCATGGATTAGGGATTGGAATAACTGGTGGATGAGGGGTCAATATATAAGCGGGGTAGGTCGGCTAATGGACGGCTTAGATCCGTTACTATATAAGATAAACCGATGAGATTAAAATTAAGAAAAAATCAAAAAAACTTTTCCGATACCCATTTAATATTACTTTCCATAAGTAAATTTCCCTTATTGTTTTTGAAAAAAAATATTAATTTTCCCTTATTAAAAAAATATAAATAACTTTTTATTTTTATTTTTATATTTTAAACAAATTCAGAAAGTGGTTATTGAACAAGAGAAAACAACTATGGAGCTCTCCGAAAGCCTAGCACGCAGCAGGTCAAGATCCGAATCCGCTGCGCACTGACAGTGGGTGTACACCTCTTCCAATGTAGAGTATCTAGTACCTACATAGATAATAAAGAGAAAAGAGATATTGTGCCTATTACGAGAAATTATGTGTATTATTTCACTATATTTATGGTAGAGATTAAAGTATAGATACAATAATTTGATTAAACCCAATATCTACATGATTGAATTTGAATAATAGATAATCCAGAAAGTTTATCTTTTACACCGCACTCCCTCTTAGATATCTATTATTCAACAAACAACATGTATGATATGTCATTAAATCATTACCAAGAAAAAATCTTAGTGGGGATAAATTCTTAGTTTATGAAAAAAGAGTACATATTTATCTGTGTTTGATTTATTTCCTCTGAAGTTAGCGTCAATTAAAAATCTTCCAAACGTTGCATCCCAATTCTCTTCACGAGTTCTTCAAATGTTGCAGTCGGCAATATCTTGGTAAATAAAGCTGCTAGATTATTAGTTGATTGAATATGCCGTACTTCAATCTCCCCATTCTTTTACATGTCTAATAAATGGTTGAATTGATTTTCTCGATATGAGTTACATAACGTATATATCATGTACTATAATATTTACTAGAAAAAACCCAATGAAAAAAAACTAGACAATGAAAATAGTTAATGCCATATGCGTTTTTATGTATTGTACTGACTGCCTCGTTAAATACGTTTTCATGAAGAGTAGAGATGTTAAACGAACAGATCTACTCCCAATCGAACTCATGTTAGGCTTGTCAGTGTTCGTGGTCGTTCGTTTGTTTATCTTAACAAACCAATCTTGAATAAGATTATAAGCTCATTATCTAAATGAACGAACACGAGCTCAACTCGCGAACGTTTAATTATATTTGTGAACCTTCTTATATAGATAAATCAATGTACAACCGAACTCTAAGATATAAGATAATATAAGTCATATATTCATCTATTAGATACTATAGAGTAATTTATAGAATGTTTATGGAGATTTTAATATATTTATTTACGATCACATTTGAATAATGTTTTATAGTTTGTTATTTATGAATTTGGATTCGATTTTCTATACCTTAAGGAGCCGAGCTCCAGTAGGAAGGAAAAATACGTTTAGCAAACCGAATTCGAACACATTGTCTTTTTCTTTTCTTTTTTTTTTTTTTTTTTTTTGAGGGTAACACATTGTCTTTTTAAATGAGCCGAGCTTCAACATTGCTTGTTTGTTAAACGAACGATCGTAAAAAAAATCGTGATCTGAATGAACCAAACTTGAACATATTGTTTTGTTCGTTTAATAAACGAATGGCCACGAACAAACTTGTAACCAAAATGAATACGAGTTTTAATAAAAGATGCTCGACTTGGTTAACTCATTAACCACCATAGAATCTGGTGTACTTCCATATTAACCGCATAAAACTGAATACTAGCTTAAAAGTTCAAAATAGTGTTTCTTTATATTTTTAATATGATGATGAACAATAAAAATAGTTAGTACTACAAGAACAATAATACAAACCAAGTGTCCATCCAAAGATGTAAGATGAATGGCGTTTATCATCATAGTACGTAAAATTCGTTTAGTATTCACGTTTAAACGGATCAATTAAAAATAGGGGACATTTATTCGCACCACGACAAACATACCGCTGCACCACAACTCAATGAAAAAAGATGGCATCTACCTCTTACACCACACATATTATTTTAAAATTCTCAAATCTACCAATACACCACACTTTCATTTCAAACTTAGAAAAAAAAACACACTTTTGCCAAAAACAAATTACTATTTTCAGATTTACACATTTCTCATATACCCTAAATTTTTAAAAATTACAAAACACCCCCCTAAAACACATCAAAACCGAAAATTACACCATTTCCCCCAATTTCTCTCATTCTTCTTCTTCCATTCCTCACTTCTTCTTCTTCAAAAAATTCAAATCTCCATCTTCAAACTTCCATCTTCAACTTCTCATCTTCAACTATTTTTTCTTCTTCTTTCCATAACAAATCAATTAAACCATAACTCCACATTCCCATTATCACATAAACCATTTTATCCCATTCTCATTTGTAAGGGATTCCGGAGAAGGGCATAGTAGAAAGTCGATTTTTTGACATTAAGTGCAATTTGAAAAAGGTAAGTTTATGTTTATATTCAATCTCTCATCTTCCATTTCAAGCATTGTGGTAGAAATTGTTATTTTTCTTCTTATTATTTCATATGCTTACAAGTGTTTGATAAAATGCCTAATAGAATGAATTATGCACAAGTAGTAGTGTTCATGATGCAATTAGTTTGTGATTTATGTTATGAATGTGTAAAGATAATAGAAATAAGAAAAAACTTTGATGATGTCGATTTTTGGACAAAGGATTGAGCATTAGAAGTTTTGAAATGGATTGTTGATATTTGGTGACATGCGAGTTGCGACCTTGGGGAAGTCGCATGTCCAGGAGGAAAAACGAAATTCGACTCCCTTGGGGTCGATTTTCAAAGATGCGACCTCACCATTGTCGGACCACTGAGGAACGACTTTGCGTAAGGTCGAACCTCTATGGTTCGACAATGGTAATGTTGTTTCTCCTAGAACCTTTTTGTTACTTTATTGTGAAATTGATTAGATCATGAAACCAATATCATTAATGATTGTAGCTTGTGTTTAATTGAATGAGAATTGTCATGAACTTGTCTTTTCATCTTTGTGTGCAGATGGGTAGGACAAAGGGCCAAAGTACGTCTATCAATGATGAGAAGCCGTCAAGAAGACGTCAAAGGTTGACTGCCTCTTATAGAAGAGGAAAAACAAGTACACATTTGGAAGGAACATGGGGTAAACGTGTGGGGAGAAAAGCGTTAATACTTGAATTAAGGGATAAAATCTATAATGAAGATAGGGACGAAGAAGAAAGAAACCGGGAAACAAAAGAATTTGAAGAAGAAGAAGATAGTGGTGGAGATGAGGGTAGTGAAGACGAAGATAATGAAATTGAAGGCGTTGAAGAAGAGAGAGATGAAGAGAGAAGTGAAGGGAGCGATGATCGGAATGAAGAAGAAAGTGATGAAAGGAGCCATGATGGGAATGAAGAAGAAAGCAGTGAAGAGGGTTTTAAGGGGAGTGGAGAAGAAGACGATTTGCTCTTAGATCTTGGAGAAGAAGACTATGAATTGTACAATAAAAAAGCATGATCACGTAGCACATCATCTACTGAAGAGGGAGGTAAATATAAGTTATCTCTTACAATGTAAATGTTTTAATTATGATATTGATTTGATTAACAACATCTACCATTTTTACTTTGCTTTGAAAAGGATCGTGGATTTATTACGTGCAAGCAATACACAAACAAAATGCATACTCGGGATTTGTACGAGGAGTTAGAGGCCACACGCAATATGATAAAAAAAACGATTTTGTATCGCCTCTATAATGGTTCTTATAAGATGGCGAATAAGGTTCTTGTGTCGGCCTTTGTTGAGCGTTGGCATCCTGAAACAACATCGTTTCACATGCCTTTTGGTGAGGCGACTATAACTTTGGACGATGTTGAACAATTGTTGAAAATCCCTATAATTGGAAAGCCGGTGGAGGAAGTGAAATGGGCAGAACTTGATCTGTTGGATGTCTGGATATCAAATCTTCTTGGAATACCTGTCCATATTGTGCAAGTAGAATTGGCTCGTTGCTCAGGATATTCTCTGAGGACATCATGAATTATTAACAATTTGTCGAAGTCTAAAAACAGACGTTGCAATGCTTCAGCCGAGCAAATCACGAGAGGTTTTTTGTTGGTACTGTTGGGATGCACTTAATTTCAAGACAGATCAGGGGATAAAGTGAAGGTAATCTTTACTATTTACAAGATTTGAAGAAATTGGATAAATGGGCATAGGGTGCGGGCACATTGGCCTATTTATATAGGATGCTTAGCAAAACAGCCACTTTCGAAACCAAAGATGTATGTGGATATCTCACTTTGTTGGAGGTATATCTAAATTTTTACTATTTTTGTCTTCTACATTATAATTATGAAGATCATCTCGTGAGAAATGTGGTATTTTCTTGTTTCAGGCATGGATATACGAACATTGTCCCAAACAACGGCCTCAAAAAAGGAGAGAGCTCACCCGCGAGGATATCGGAACACAGAAATGGAATCTGTCATTCCACATGGCGGATGAAGCTGCAAATAAACAATTGAAGTATGTAAGGGGGGAGTTGGACAATATGACCAAGGAAGATGTAAGTTTTGTACGTACTTATAAACTGGAGTTTAAGTGAACGGACACACTTATGACTTTTGTTTTCCTTATCTTATTATTTGTAGTTTCTTTGGACCCCGTATCGCAAAAGGAGTGAGGATCCTCACGAGGTTGCTTGGTTTTGTGGATGTCTAGTTGTTGACAACATGAAAGAGCCTTATCATCCAAAACAGTTGTGAGACAATTTGGCGTGTGCGGGACAAGCCTGGATGTCCTATTCTTGCAAAGAGATCGTCTCATATGAAAGTCCGAGCTTACCTTGCAAAGTTTGATAATCGGGACAAAGATTTTGAGGAATATAATTACCATCTTATTCCCGAAAATTTGAGAGGCCCACGTGCGAAGAAGAATGGGCAATGCACGAAGGAATACGATGAATGGTACCAATCATCTGCAATAATCAAACTTAATCATGAATTGCCTTCGTCGGTCTTTGCAAGTGGTGAATACGAACAAGTATGGATCTATACACTCGTAATATATTAATTTTCTGAATAATGCTTTAATCTTACTTATTTCACTTGCATAGGGTCGTTGGATGAGGAAAGCTATCGACTTGGGTGATGGATACCTGAGAAAGGGTTTGAAGGCAACAAAGAATGAGTTGTATCATGCATTGCAGGCTGTAGTGGACACACTCAAAGAAGGGGTTTGCGTCGGAACTGCTGATATGGATATTGGTGAGACTTCATCAGGTGTGACAAAGAAAAAGAAGTCTACAATTGTTGTGGATGCCGAGAAAAAAAAGAGCAAATCTAATATGGAGAAGGAAAAAGGAAAAAGGAAAAAGAAAGGTCAACGACGACATAGATACCGGGAAAAAGAAGAGCAAATCCGTCAGGAATCCCGGTGGTATTAAAATATGCGAACCATCCGATGTTGGAAGTGACAAATCTAAGGATGATGCCAAAGGAGGAAAGGGGAAGGCAATTCTATTGGAGAAGGAAAACCGAAAGACAAGAAAAAAATGATTGTACTTCGATAACTACATATGTTTTATTTTATTTTGTGACAATTATCGTATGCTTTGACTATTATGTATTAAACATGGCTTTGATCGCCCGTATGGCTTTGACTATTATGGATTTTTATGATTGTATCTCATTCTTGTTAATTAGACTTCGGTTGTGGGATCTCAAAAGCTTCGACCATATCAAGGTTGAATCACAATAGGTTCGACCATAGCAAGGTCGAATGCACTAGACCCGACCTCACTGAGGTCGATTCTCCCTCAATCTATCTTGGTTCATTTTACATGGTCAAATACCTCGCTTATACATCAATGTAAACCTCAAAAATTGTATTCTACGTGTTATAAGTGTTAGGTAAACAATGACACAAACTTTCATGATTTTTAAATGGTTTGTAAGAGATGCGACCTTTTGGCAGTCGAATGTACAAAATTCGACCTCCTGGATGTCGATCCTAGGAGATACGACTTTACATGAAGTTGATTCTCCGAACAGAGTTGTTTTCGACCTCAAGGGGGTCGATTCTCCCTTGATCGACATCTAAGGGGTCGTTTCTACTGGTTTCGACCTCAAGAGGGTCGGTTCTCCCTGTTTTCCTTTTTTTAAAGCTAAAACATTTACTTAACTCGTTTCAAACGCGATTCCTTTTATAAACTAATTCGAAACGATGACGATCCGTATTTAAAGATGAAAATAACGCATCCAAGAGAAAATACAAAAGTGAGTTTTGTTTACAAAATGAACTTCCACCAACAACATAGTTCAAAAGGATGGTGGAGCAAAAGTGAAATTGGAAAAATGAAAATAAAATAATGCCTGGATACGATATCCATCAATCTTTGACGTCAACGTGACCTGTGGAGCGACCAATAGGATATAACAATCTTTCTCCCTTGTTAACCCTTTCTCCAAACAGTTGTAGCCATGCAATGCTCACATCTTCCCACACTTTAGGGGCTTCTTCCTTCCACGGATTGATCATAGGAGGTAGTGGACAATCATCTTTCATCATAACACACGCGTAGTGATTATTCTTGTACAAAAGTGTGATATTCAAGGGATGAGGGGTTTTCGGCTTCTGTTTTGTTGGAAAACACGTTACAGTGTCGCCCTTAGATTGAGGACAAAACAAAGTCACAACGGCGTTGTAATTTTCCGATATAACCCAGTTCATTGGTGTCGTCTTCATCCAAAATTTTTCGGAGCATCTTCATTTTCCTTTAAAATCGATTCCCTTTAAAAGTTGAACGCTCAAGCCTTTCATCCTAAACAATTTGTCATAGTATTCCTCATTTCCTTTAAGATCCAAAAACAAATCTCGCCTAATCTTAGGCCACTCATTCTCAGGCAAACCGATTGCCACAGCAAGAGCTCGATATCCACAGTTACCATCACCTTTTACTTCAATGACACACTCGATGAATTCTTGAAGTGGATCGGGTATATCTATACTCCTCATCATAAGATTCTCCAATTTTGTAGAATCAACACTCATCATGATAAGATTCTCCACTTTTGTGGAATCAACACTTGTCATACCGTCCTCCACTTTATTGCTCTCCTTGCATGTTCTTGACCTTCTTCTTGTTTTATTTTCTTCTTTCACCTCATTTTGATTTTTCTCATCCACGTGTTCATGCAATGAGGGCAATCTTGTTGTTGAACGCTCATCATTTTCCATCCTACGTTTAGCTGTTGCCTTCGCCTTCGGCCTCCCTCGAGGATTTATCTTCACTTTTGGTTGACTAAGCGTTGTTTTAGCCGGATCAACCACTTCTACCAGTCGTTGGACCATCTCTATTTGTTGTGTATTGGTTGAACTGTTAAACACTTCAACGAAACGAGCAATATGTGGTGTTGGATCAATGATATCATCTCTTGACGGCCCATCCAATGATAACGTTTTCCAATGCTCATGAACACAATCCCGAGGTAGGGTTTCCCTAGTCTGTAAGATGCCAAAAATCTCGTGTGCATAAGGTATCCCGTGCGTTTTCCTAATCACACACTCACAATCTGTTGAGTCCAAAGCAACTTTCTTCGACCTATCCACCTCTTCCTCGATCAACGTCAAAGCATCTAGTGACACAAACCCACGTAGAGAGCGACACCACGTTTTCCCATCTAACTTCGAAGGCCACTTTGTTCTTGATGTTTCAAATGACGCCATTATGTTTCAAAACTGTTGCACACACATGTTCGCCACCGATTTCCACCCGGTTGCCATGTCGCAATTTGAAGTACGTAACCAATTCTTTAAAACTGCATGAGCCCCCTCAACCTTGCTAGTGTGGGTGTTCCCAAGATGGAACACTTTATTCGTCCAAACATTCACGTATTGTTCTTTGCAATCGCCCAACCAATTTTCCTCCAGATAATTGAATACACTCACGCTTACGTTGGTCTTTATTTCAGCCACTCCAGCCAAGTAATCTTCTTCAGTGTCACTATATATAATTCTCTTCCACATCTTCTCAATCTCAACGGATGCTTTTGCACTTAATGACTGTCTAAGCTTCGCTTGCACTGCTTTCTCTACGTGCCACTGACACAAAAGATTTTTACATGTTGGAAATATCGTGTGCGGATGGCGACATTAAAGCTTGTTCTTTGTCAAGAATAATCACTTTAACCGAGTGTCAATGGTGATAAGTGCCTCGTGAAGCTTTCGTAAGGCCCATTCGTAACTCGAAGTTGTCTCATTTGCTAGAAAAGAAAAACCAATTGAGAATGTCATGTTGGTAGAGGTGAGCCCAACAATCTGTAGAAAATAGAAACTTATACTTATTTGTCTTGTAAGTACAATCGATCTGGTACACATGTGGAAAATTCTTCACCAATGAGAATGAGTCCTTTGGAACCCAAAACACATATGTTACTGTTTCTCCATCTTGTAAGTAACGAAAAAACACTTCCTCTTCACGAGCCTTGTAAAAGACCTCTTGAATTATTGTCGATTGTTTCTCTCTAATTTTTTTCAACTTCACTCTTTGATTGTAGATTGTTTTTGCATGAAGTTACATCAGAGCAAAGAATATACACATGAGTTACATCAGAGCACCGCCCGCGCCATCTTCGACCCGCCCGCGCCGTATCGACCCTGCCCGCGCCGGTCTGACTGCCGACCCGCGCCGCCCTACTACCCTGGTCTATAAATACACTCATATGCAGGTTGTTGAGAGATGTACCAATATATATATATCACTTATATATATATATATATATATATATATATATATATATATATATATATATTATCTTAATCTAGTTTCTAGTTATGTAAATACCGTAAAAGGCATTTTGCGAAATAATAATGTAGTATAAGTCTCGTGTAATACTTAGAAGGATTATCAAGGCTCGTTGTTGTTAAATGAGTTGTTATTTCCGGATAATACGGCTCGATGCTACAATTGTAATCAGTAACTTTTTAATGTATTTATGTTTGTTTATTTATATTAGTATCTATATATTAGTTATAATGATATTAGGCTAACTCTATATCTAGCCAAGATATGAAATTGAATTAGTTTTATCTTTTTAGGGAAATAGATGATGACTATGTTAAAATTAAACTAAAATCGATTATAATGAATCTCTTTCTATTTGCGCTTAATGAAAAGTTAAAATTGAATTAGCTACTCGATTTAACAAGAATCGTAACCTAATGATGAACTGACCAGAGAAGTTAGGATACGCGATCATGAATAGAAAGACGGAGGGTAAAATGGTCACTCGACAACGGAATCCTATTTCCTACAAAGGCGATTTGTCCTAGAAAAACAAATCTTATTGAAAATTGGACTCAAGATATTATCACGTTAAAATCACCTGTTTAATTGAGCAATACTCAAAATACCGGCCGTATGACAAAACGGAGTTCCCGAGCTTGAGGATGACATTAGACAGAGGACTTTTGACGTATGACAATTTCATACGCTCGTGTGAGGAGGAGTTGTCTAGCTTAGGAGTACGGTTTATATATAATTGATTAACCTTAAAATAAGGAAAGATCAAGCACATCTATTTCTAATAAAAAGAGATACTGATTCAGTGACATATTCTTGGCTAGTTTCTAATAATATTACTAGTATTTATATCCTATATATTGTATTGGTACCTATATATATTTATATCTTTATATATCTGTTTTAATTTTATTTACTGTTTTACGGTTACTAAAAAGGAAAAGGAAAAACTGCGACTTAGATTGAGTTAATAACAGCTTCTTGGTGTTTAACCACACTCTGAATTACCACACGTTTCCCTGAGAATACGACACCTGACTCACCATATTACGCTACAATTTGACCCGGTACACTGCCGGTTAAGGATTGTAATAACACCAGTAAAGGTCCTGTCAGAGTTCGTATAGGTTATGAACTAATTGATCACTAGTGGGTTAATGGTAAATAAGGATGAGATGTATTGAAGAAGGTTTACGGAAATAATCGATAGAGTTCAGTTTCGGATATATGGTTGCATAATTCCGGAATTAATAAGTTGAGTAGAAATATCGATGAATATTTTATTTAATTTATTGTAGCTACTGGTTATCGGTCCATGGTCCCCGGGTTGGCTCCTAACACGCGAGTGTTTTCTCGTTTGATGGAACCTCGAGAATAAATTAAATAGTTGGTCTATTTAATGAATATGCAATATTATTTATTTGGTAAATAATATGTAAAATAGAAAAGACATTTTCTATTAAAAAATGATAGAAGTGGTGCCATTATACTGTTGATAAATTAGGAAAAGAAATTTTCCTAGATTATGTCACATGTGTAATTAATTAATTATCTATTTGTTGGATAATTAATGGAAAATAAGAGATTGATTTTTCGGGAATTATCTCTTATCTTTTGACAAAAATATCTTTTCCTTATGGGAATAGGTAATTGTGGTGTGAAGAGGATAACTCTCTTGACTAGTTATTTTCCTATATAAAGAGAGTTCATCCTAGTACAATAATAATCACAAATTGCGCCTCACTTGAAAATAAAGGAAGAAAAATTAGTTTCTTGCCTTAGTCATTTAGAGAAGAATATTCGAAGAGGTTCTACGGCGAGGATCGACATCTACCAGTTGTTGCTAGGAGATACAATCCGGAAGACTACGGCATCTCCCTTTGGTCGACTATTTCTTCCTTTCCGTTGAGGTAAATCTACTAACCTTCTTGTAGATTGTTAATTAATTATGTGAATTAAAATCGTGATAAAATCGCATGCGAATTTAATTTGTAGCTTCCGCTGTGCAAGATCGAGTGTCTCGATCGGTGTTGTGAATCAGATCTGACGATCCAGTTATGGATCGGATCCGGATTCGGGTTTCTGTATATCAAGCAGTGTTGAATCCCCAACAACTAGAACCAAATCCTCACCAGAATGCTCAGCAGCCACAGCTGCTGTGCCAGAATTTCTCTCATGCTACATTTTCTTCTTTGGACAATTGAACTTCCAATGCCCCTACTATTTACAGTAATTACAAACATTTGTGGCTCCAGGACCTTTGGACTTCTTGGTTTTCTTCTTCCTAGGCTGCTGTTCATATCCTTTCCCACTGATGCTGACTACTAGTCCAAAGAAATTGATTTGTCTGTCCTCGCCGCTTGTGTGTCTCGCCTCACCGGCACAAGGCGCTTTGCATCCTCTAAAGCCACTGTATCTTTCCCAACTATGAAGAACTGCACAAAGTTTTCATATGAACTTGGTAATGACACCAACAGGATTAGGGCTGCATCTCTATCTTCAATCTTAACATCAAAATTCCTGAGATCAAGTAATATTGTGTTCAGCTGATCCAGATGTTCCCTCAGCAGACCTCCTTCATGCATCCTCAGACTAAACAGTCTCTGCTTCAGCAGCAACTTGTTGGTTAATGACTTAGTCATATATAGGCTTTCAAGCTTTGCCCACAACTTGGCAGTTGTGTCTTCCTCAGAAAATTCAGTGATAACATCATCAGATAAGCACAACATGATGGTTGAATGTGCTTTCTCTTCCAGACTGGCAGAATCTGCTGAACTGGCATCTCATTTACCAGATAAAGGAGTCCATAACCCAAGTTGTTTTAACAAGGCCCGCATCTTGATTTGCCACAGACTAAAACTGTTTCTTCCTGTAAATTTGTTGATTTTAACTGCAGACATCTTTCTTGCCAAAGAACACAACTTTTATCACAGATTCCTAGCACCGGTGAAGTCTTGGTGAAGAAAAAGGTTGTCCGTACAGATGATTCTCTCAAAACCTTTGCTCCGATACCAGTTTGTTATAACAGGATGGAGAGAATCCAGATGCAATAAGATAAACATAGAAGAAATCTAACATAAACAATCACACATATGAACAGAAACAAGAAGAACACAAGATTTAACGTGGTTTCCGGTGTCGTGCCGACTACTCCACGGACAGAAAGAGTTATTTTATTATGCACTGAAATTCAGACGGATTACATGCTTTACAATGATCAATACAGTTGGTATTTATAGGCACAGATCCCTAAGCTCTAACCCCCAAGAATCTTTGTCGGATTGCCATAAATGCCCCATATGTTGTGTCCCTCTGCTGACCCAACTCAGCTGATCATTGCACAGATGTAGAACTCTGCTGTATCCAAAGCACTCAGCTGACCTCCAGCAGACTGTCCTCCAACAGACTGATCTCCAGCAGACTGCTGACACCAGAAGAATGCTTAGCAGACTTCCCAACTGACTTTCACAAACTTGGATACATTTCTCACCAGACAATCACTCTGTTGACTTCTAGATTAGTTCTACCGGATGTAGAGTTTAAGTCACTTTGCTAACACCAAGATTGCAAACTGAACTTTAACTGTTGCTATAAAGTTGTCGTCTGTATTGACGCCTTTTGGTTAAAAACTTCAACCTCGATTGGAATGTAGCTGCTGCTCTATATGATCAAAGTCTTGGGCTTAAAGAAATTTGGGCAGATTATAGGAAGCAAGTTGCTCATCCGTTTGCCGCTGAATTAGAAGCTTTAAGATGGGGCCTATTTAACTTGCAAGAGGAAAGGCTTTAGGAAGATTGTTGTCTTCACATATTGTCTTTTGCTACATTATGCTATTCGCACTCATTATAAAATCCTGTTAGAGGCTTGTACCATAGTTAAAGATGCTTCTTTTTTTTTCTCCCGAAACTCAAGGATTACATTAAAACCAAAGAAAATATTACAATCGGACCACTACCGGAAAACATCCGGATAGATTTCAGACCAACACCAGCTTACAAGTGGACCACACCACCACAAGCAAAGAAATAAAAAAGGCATGAGGATAAACCTATGTACACCAAATTCTGGCTTATTGAAGAAAACTTGATTTGATAACAAGAAACGAAAACTAGCCTTACTCAAGGCAAAATCTGACTTAAACAAGAATAATAACCTAGACAACGGTCCCAAAAAACCGACTATTACCGACTCTTTGATGTTGTCTTTTTGATCAATGTGATATTAAGCATATAAATAAGAAACTCAATCTTTGTTGCTCACATAATGACGCATTTTGGCAGGAAGGCTAGTGAGCCTATCTTCCACAATCACGTTTTTTATGGGGAAATTCTAAAATCAGCAGGCAGGTCAGACCATGACATTTTTTAAGGTCATACTACCTCCTACGTTTTTTTTTTCTTCCATAACCCGTATAAATTTTACATACTTTCTCTACAGGCTCAAGACAAGGACCGTAGAATTTCAAAGGACTATATCCTTTAAAGTCGACCCGTAGAACTTTCTACGAGCTATGCGGATAATGATTTCTATAGTTTTTTGCTCCATCTTAGACAAATTTCTATCGTTTTTGGTTGGTCCGTAGAAATCTATACACTAATATGAGTATAGTCTTTTGAAGTATTACAACCAAAACATAGGAATTTCTACAGCTACTTTAGAAAAACGTCAGAAAGAGTTGACCTGAAAAAAAAATATCAGGCTCTGCCTGATTTTGGAATTTTTCCTTCTGCTTCTCAGATCCATCGTGTAGCTGGACACAAGACTTTACCATCTACAATGATTTTATGGTGGTCCATGACCACCATAATTTGTCGGGACCACCATAATTTGTCATCTATTTAATCATGTTTTTTCCTTGAAAAAAAGAAAAAGGTCTCACATGTATTTTTTTTTTTGGTCGAAATCGGATATTTTATTAAAATTCAACGCTGTACAAAAGGTTCCAAACAACTGTACAAAAAAGCAGGCTACAACTAGTAAAGAGAAGACATAATAGAGATCAACTCCAAGCTAGTCTAAGTTCTCGTAGGTATTTAAACGTATCTAAATAATTCTTTAAAAAAAAAAACCCACATATCTAAGTAAATTATTTTTTTGTCCAACACATATCTAAGAAATTAAAAGTATTGTCGTGAAATGGATAATGATATTTATTGTATGTATTTTTAAAATATATTTGTATATCGTTACATATCTTTTTTTTATAGATGAAAATGAAATATAACCTCATGGTCGAATCACATGCCTAGAATAATTCCTTTTGTAAAAGGGGGGAAAAAAGGGAAAGACAGGTAATTATCATCAGGCCGGTCCTAAATTCATATAATATAAAACCCTGATTCCAGCCGAAGCTTTAGATCGATTCCTTCCTTGATCTACATTTTTTCTGGAGTAAATCTTTGATCTTCATTTGGTAGTTGCTTTGGAATAAGGTAGACGAAAATGGATGAAGAGTATGATGTGATAGTTCTCGGAACTGGTCTCAAAGAATGCATCCTCAGCGGCCTCCTCTCCGTCGACGGTCTTAAGGTTTCTATTGTTTTTTTTTTTTTTTTTTTTTTCAGTATTCAGTTGTAATTTTGCGATTTTGAAGCTAAGTTTAGTGATTGTCTATGCGGCGAAGCAAGTAGGTATCATTCATGTTTCTAGATTTTGAGGATTTTACTTTGAAGTTAGCTGCGATTTATTTGATCTTAAAGTTTGGTTTTGTCGTGACTCATTTGCTAAATTAATTGATTTTATGGTCATTTTCTGTTAATTTCGTGACTTGTATGTGTTTTTATGCTAGTTCCTTTACGAAGTTGCTTATAAGTGCTTTGTATGAAACAGGTTCTGCATATGGATAGGAATGATTACTATGGAGGAGAATCGACTTCACTTAATCTGGTTCAGGTATCTATCCCGTAGTCCAGATCTTAAGGATTATTATATTGTAGTTATGATTCTACTAATGACGTCGTTAATCTCGTTAATCTGCAGCTCTGGAAGAAGTTCAAAGGAAGTGATAATCCTCCCCAAAGCTTAGGTTCTAGCAGGGACTATAATGTGGACATGACGCCTAAGGTTTCTCTATCATAGTCTGCTGTTTGCATTTAGGTTGTATGATACTTCATTTCTTTTGATGATGACTTTGTGTTTGTCCAGTTTATAATGGCTAATGGAGCTCTTGTGCGGGTCCTCATTCACACCGATGTTACTAAATACTTGTACTTCAAAGCTGTTGATGGAAGTTATGTATTCAATAAAGGCAAGGTAAGATTAATTGCTCCTGACCTTTCCATCAAAGTGAAAATGGATTGTAGCATTTAATTGCTACTTACTATAAACTGCAATATTTTCAATGTGATAGGTTCACAAGGTACCTGCAACAGACATGGAGGCACTTAAATCTCCTTTAATGGGCATTTTTGAGAAGCGTCGTGCTCATAAGTTCTTCATTTATGTCCAGGAATACAATGAAAGTGATCCAAAACACATGACGGGATGGATCTTACAAGAGTGACTACCAGGGACTTAATAGCGTAAGTTCTTCGCCTTTGACATATCCTCGGTATATCTGCACTGATCAACTTGAAGAAATGCATGCCCTGAAAAGCTGTTGAGTTTGTTCTTTTATCACAATTTGTTCCTTTTTTTGTTTAGTCCTGACTCCTGAAATTTGACAATTATCCATTTTCTGTATCCCTACCTTTAAAGTTCCCCCATTACCGTGCTTATCCTTCTACTTAATGCTCCCTCCGTCCGTAATTTTTTTTCTGTTTTTCAGAAATGGTTTGTCCCATAATAAGTGGTACTTTATATAGCCAATGCATCATTTATTACTTTTTTTTCCAAAATATACCCCTAATCTTTCCTCATTTACTACCCAATAATCCTTTTACCTTCCAAATAAAGTATTAAATAAAGGGCATGTATGTCAAATGTAATACCAAAACACAAAACAGAGTTTCTTAGTAAGTGTGAAAGTAAAAGAGTGACACTTTTTAAGGGACGGAGGTAGTACTCAATAAAATGTTTAGTCTTTTTCCCTATTACTCGTACCATAAACTTGGGAGGAATTTCTTATTTCAGCAGTACCGTGCTTGTATCTTCAGTGGAAACGGAATGGTGATTGAGAAATCACCAATTGGATGTCAGCATATGGGACACGAACCTTGTTGATATATGAATTCATTTGCTTGTGTTGTGTGTGATTCATGCCATAAATTTTCACTTAAGTTTCCAAATTTTAAGGGCATTCGTGTTGACCGATGCCCTGCATCCTTGGGATTTTTAAGTAACTTGGAATGATCTTAGACTGTAACCAGAGTTGACTTTGAAAAGGTCCAAGGTGCCTGATCATTTTTGTTATTCGTTGGTACGCTTGTTTCTTCTAACAACTATGTCATCATTGATCAGAAAATTCGGTCTTGATGAGAACACCATAGACTTCATTGGCCACGCATTGGCTCTCCATAGAGATGATCGCTACTTAAATGAACCGGCTCTGGACACCGTTAAGAGAATGAAGGTAAATAGATGATCAATGCTATGCCCTCATTATACTTATTCTTTGTCCTGATAAGCATTATTTGATGCAAACTTTGACCATTAATTTGTGTAAAATTTATTGAAGCTTTATGCTGAGTCTCTAGCTCGTTTTGGTGGAGGATCACCATACATATACCCATTATATGGTTTGGGAGAACTTCCTCAGGTTAGGTTTTTTACCATCCCTCCTACTTATCTGCTGTTTTGTCTCGCCACTATTGTTTCTATCATATTATGGATTATAGTGCTCACTGAAGATTATTTCTGTTAGGCATTTGCTCGTTTGAGTGCAGTATATGGTGGGACCTATATGTTGAATAAACCTGAATGCAAGGTAGTTTGTTTTCTGATTATTCTTATGTTGACTGGACTATATAAAAAAGAAGTATAGAGAAGGTAGTTCTTACCTCATTAGAAGCAATCAACTGACCACGGTTAGAGTTTGCAGGTGGAGTTTAACGACGAAGGACAAGTTGTAGGTGTCACATCCGAAGGAGAAACTGCAAAGTGTAAGAAAGTTGTCTGCGATCCTTCCTACATACCCAATAAGGTAAACGTAGAACCTTTCCATCATTGATTTCTTACTAAAATCTAGCAGAACTTACTCTGACGTTACTATACCTATACCATGTATGTGGCACCAATTTAAAATCTCATTATCCATTGGCACCTGTTGACTGTGAATTATTAGTGTGCGTAGGCTGTTGTTGTTTGAATACGTGTGGTCTAAAGTATTACTTGTACAGGTCAAAAAGATTGGCAAGGTGGCAAGAGCTATAGCAATTATGAGCCATCCAATCCCAAGTACCAATGACTCTCATTCAGTGCAGATCATTCTTCCCCAGAAACAGTTGGGTCGCCGCTCAGATATGTGAGTCCTCAACTGAGTGTAGAATATGATGCATCTCATTTAACCTTTTATTGTTACTTAAATTGAGGCTATAATCCAGATACTTCTTGAGCATGTTCAACGAATTGGTATAATGGTGTAGTTCGTATGTTCGGCAAAAAGTTGTAGTATTGCTCATCAGAAAATGGAGTTTATACTTTATAGTTGCTAATGTATACTTTCCATTTAACATTTGTGCATTGATGACGAAAAGATGAATAAAAAGCAGTAACGTATTGGGTTAGTTGTGATAATCACACATTCCACGAGTGATTATTTATTCTGTTATGGCCGGTTGTTTTGTTTTCAATACATATCTCCTGCTCCTGAAAAGGAGCATCATCCAGTGCTTGCTAGGACAAAGTTTATTGGCAAGATCAATGAAATTCCAAGTCCAAGCATTTGGTCTCATGTCTTTTAGACAAATTTTATAATACAACCGTTGTAGCAAGGTTGTACCAAGTGGCATACATTACAACCATTCATTTCTAACCTCTCACACACGATAAAAGTGTATTATGTGAAAGAGAGTAAAATGAGAGGCTCTAATGTATGCCAATTGGTACAACATTCTTACAACCGTTGCACCATAAAGTCTCTCTGTCTTTTATCTGACTCATTGCAATTTGTGTTCAACAAGTTCCGTTGCAAACAAGTCACCATCTGGTGTGTAACTATCTAACACGTTCATTTGGTTTTGTTATCTTACATGACGAGCGTTAATTTGGCAGGTATGTATTCTGTTGTTCTTACACTCACAATGTTGCCCCAAAGGGTAAATTTATTTCATTTGTCTCCACGGAGGCTGAGACTGATAATCCGGAGTCTGAATTGAAGCCTGGGATTGATCTTCTTGGTCCTGTAGATGAGATATTCTACGATATATATGACAGATATGCTCCCGTCAATGAGCCTACCCTGGATAACTGTTTCATATCAACAGTGAGTGCTTCTTGAATTTTCCTTTCGTGATAATTATCGTCGCTTCAGTTGTCTGACAGTATTACTTTTTTTTGTGAATTCATCAGAGCTATGATGCTACTACTCACTTTGAATCAACTGTTTCAGATGTGCTAAATATGTACTCAATGATTACTGGAAAGGTAAGGGATTCTCAACTTTGAAATTATTTGCCTGATTTGGTGACTATTGCTTGGGTCGGGTCATTATTTCTCGAATTGACCGTGTTTTATGCCTTTTTTTTGTGATAATAAGACATGGGAATGTGTGAAATACGCTTGCTTTTCAGTTTTACCCAATTACCCCAGAACTTTGCAATTGGTACTCAAAAGGCTGTTAGTTACTGCACTTACTTTTAGAGAAGAGCATGAGCATTGCTACACACACTCACACTGACTTTTGTTAAATAAGAAAAGAAAATAATAAAACAAAGAATCCAATGACAAACAATTAGAATAAAGTTCTGAAATAGCAAATACTTAGATCAGTAAATTCTTTCAAATTGTGGTAGATAGAGAGTATGATGTACAAAATCTGTAAAGTACAAGTTTTTGATGCAGTTGCATTTTAGGTGGATCTAAAGGGTTTGAAGTTGTAACATACGTATTTACCATCATTTATAGATTCTACTGCAAGTGCTCTTATAAATGAAGATTTTTTTTTTTTTTGAGAAGATAAATGTAGACCTTTTATGATCTAGGTAGAGCACATCCAACATAAGTACAAGTAATTTATGTTGTAACTGCCCTGCCTGAATCAAAACGGATCTGCCTATATAATTACCTTGCCATATGAGTATGACTTGTATGTGTTAGGTCGGTTCTTTAATACACAATAAACTCGTAAAGTTTTAAGGGTTCAAATATATCACATTGTCTTCAATCCTATTTTGCTCTGTTCCTTCTCATATGCACGTGTACTTGCTGAAGTTGTGCTAAAATGCTTGTGGGAACATCAAGGGGAGAGAATCTTGACCCGTATACAGACAGGATTCTTACATGTAGCTGGCTGCCCTTATTATTGGATATTTCTGGTTTATAATCGTGTCTCATCGGGTTCATTGGTAGTTGTGTGTTATAATAATCATGGTGTTTCCTTGGGTGCAGGAACTTGACCTCAATGTGGACTTAAGTGCTGCCAGTGCTGCAGAAGAATGAGGCGCCTTGAGCGAGCTACTTAACGGGGTCTGAGGGTACTCATGCCGATGTTCTTTGAGATGCATCAGTTTGGCAGAAGTCCACCTTTTGTTGTCTCTATATAAATATATGGCACTGAAACTGAAAGAAGATGAAACGTTCTCTGTGTTTATGTATAAGCCTGGTTTGTGAAGTATTTGATCTCGCTCTCTCAGCTTTTGTATAAGCCTGGTTTGTGAAGTATTTGATCTCGCTCTCTCAGCTTTTGAATGAAACCCTTATTACTCTTAATGCGTGGTTTGCTGTTTGGAAGGAAAAAATGGTTATTTTGTTTGGTGACATTTTAATTTACATTATTTTGGTCGTCATATCCTCGGCCTGCTTGCTTGCTTAATACTAGCTATGCGTCGTGTAATCGTCTTTTACGCTTTGTACTGATTTGTTAGTGATCACATACCATTGATATTTTCACTGTTAAAAAACCTTATATAATTCAGTCCAACAATGTCAATTGTTTTAATCCTCCTGACACATCCGATCATACAAATTTAGAACCTTAGCACACCCGATCACCAATTTCTGGTTCGTCCCTGCTTGCCTCATAAATCACTCCGCCTTACCCCACGACACATCACACCCATTTTCACTACCTTATCCGTCACACCCACTCCGTCCCATTTCATTCCACACTATCTTCACTGGAGAGTTTTTATGCAAGACGGTTGTAAGAAGGTTATGACAGTTTCAAGCATACATTAAATTCTCATTTTTACTTTCTCTTTCACATAATACACTTTATATCGTGTGTGAGAGGTTAGAAATGAATGGTTGTAATGATGCCACTTTGCACAACCTCTACAACTAACTGGTCAGATTATAAAATTTTTCATCTTTACCCGATTCTCCTATCACTACTTAAACAAATCCAATTAATTACAAAATATAGGGCCACTCTGCATTTATTTTTTAAATCATAAAAATATTCTGTTTTATAGAACATTAGAAAAAGTCAGAAACTCACTACATCAATAATACATAATTCAAAAATAGATATTAGACAAATCTAAGCTGGTTTTAGAAGGGAACAATATATTAGAATACAAACTGGAGAAGCGGTCGACGAATTAGAGAAACACAGGTAGTGGCAGTACATTAGATTATTTATATACAATCATCAATTAGAACATCACTACAAGTGAGATAAATTACTAATACAAAGATGTCATATCTCAGACATGTAGTTATGGATGACTGAAATCCAGGTGAATGAGAGCAAAAAATTTAAAGAGACAAATAAAAAATTTAAGGAGAGACAAACAAAATACATACTACATATATTAGTAGGATTTTTTCGGATTAAAGAGAGAAGCATTCGCTTCCCCATTTGTAGATGTAGGTCCGCCTAACGCAGTATAATGTATCAAACAAACAATAGTGAAGATAAATGACTTTAAATATAATACAAAAAAGATACACATATCAAGTACTCTTATGATATGATAATAAAATAAGTGACAACCTTTTATTGTCTTGTATATTGACGATATCGGATGAGCAATTTTAATGGGATAATTAGACTCTTTTAGGAGAATTCCAATTACTGAAACTGAGATGTTGATGATTAATGATGGTGTATTAGAGACTGCCTACGTGTCCAGTATGTATGGACGTACAAAATTCCAGATAACAATTATATCTTTCAGATATAGTTAATCAATTAAGTCTTTGGATTTCATAATTCAAACTTCAAATTTCAAACTGCATTAACGACCCTTTAATACACATAGAGGTGTAAACAAACCTAACCAAACTGAGTATAAAATCTTTGATTTTGTGTTTGTGTTGTTTGATAAACGAACGAGCTCGAACTTGTTTGTTTAATAAACAGTCTAAAATTTGTTTTTGAATTATGTTCGCTAATATATTGCTCAAGCTCAAGCTGAGCTTAAACGAGCTCACCTCCCTCTTTATAACTTTTGTTGATGTTTTTCAACTCACATTTTCAAGTGTGAAGTGATATGTGTTGAATGATTTCTTAGATTTTTTAAACTTGTATCAATTAGTTGATGCGGAGAATAATAGGAAATGGATAGAGGCACATGTGGGGGTGATAATTAGATAATGTTAGGGATCTAGGGTTTGCATTTTGAGGTTTTATACACACATGTATGTATGCTTATATATGAATCTAAATGAACGTTCACATGCTAACTAATGTTTGTTCGTTTAATAAACGAACATAATAATATGTTTGAGGTAGCTAGGTTCGTTTTGTTTAAGAAACAAATACATGCAAGCTTATACGAGTCGAATCCAAATTTGTTTATGAATGTTTCCATTTGTTAACAACTTTAATTAGACATGACTTATATTTACAACATAACATTACTTCAAGATGCAACTTAATTGATAACACAAAAGCTTTCTTGATCTTTGAATAAGAGTCGTTTTACTTGACATAATTTATCTCTTCATATTTTTCATAAGATAATAGAAAGATAAGTTTTATTAGATAGTTTATTCATCATACTCATAATTTATTATCTATCTAATAACCACATAAACTTTACGTTACGATCATTGTACTCCTTCCGTTCCAGAATATAAGTTACTCTACCTCTTTTTGATTGTCTTATAATATAAGTCATTCTACATTACCCATTAAACAATTATTACTATTTTCTCAATTTTACCTATAATTTATTAACAATCTAACTATTTTTCAATACTCTGTACTCACTTCATTAACGATAGTCAAAGAATATTTTAGATATTTATCATTTTAATTTATGACATTCAACAACTTTCTTAATTTTCGTAAAAACTCACTCAAAATAACTTATATTTTGGGACGGAGATAGTATTAATGATAGTGAAAATATATTTTATAAAACAAAATTCATGACAGTTTTTTTAGGCATTGGTACGGGCATGGGCGGCTCTACATATAGGCTAGTGGGTGCCGCTGACCCTCTAAAATATAAATATTATGTATAAATAATAGATAATTTTATTTATAAACACATATATATGTAAAATTGACCATCTTATTTTTATGTATCGACCCTCTGTTTTTATCTATCGCCTCATAATTACATTTATAGAATTGAATATCTAAATATATGTATGATACGAAAAAAAATTGATAAATTTCTAACCCTTAGGTCAAAAATCCTGGAGCCGCCTCTGGGTACGGCACCACAATCAATCACTTGTAAAGTACCACATTGAAATTCGATATTTCAAAATCAAATTTATCTTCTCAAAAAAAAAAAAAAAAATCAAATTTATGCCCAAAACTTGATTATGGAGAGGTCGAAAGCAAATTTACCTTAAAAAAAAGAGCAAATTTCGACCTCATCAAAATCGAATTTTTCTTGTAGTGCAATACGATGATAGACTGACTGTGTTGTCGTTAATCATGTTTCAATCTTCTATTTTTTATGGGGTGGTGGGTCTAAAGGACAATATAAGATGGTAAATGATGAAAAAGGACGAAAAACAAAGACAGTGGTTGAGAAGGACAAAAAAAAAAGAGATGTACAAAAATACCCTTAATGATAACAATTTTTTTTCTTTTCACATTAAAGTCGTCTTTGGTATTACTACGTGTTGGTGTTACACTACGAGTTACTACATTATGTGTTACTTATGTTTGAGGGTGTTTCCATTGCTTCTGACAACTTTCTATACCCTACTTGAGAAGGGGAACCCCAATAGGGGATTTGTGTACCTTAAGATCGTGCACATTCATAGAAAAAAATGCCGAAACGTTACTACATTTTCCTTGGAAATGTTCAAATTTTTTTAGTGGCCAGTTCATTTTTACAGATGTTAGTATATTTTTCGTGAAATGTTACTACGATTGTTTAGACTGTTACTACATTATGTAGCAATGTTACTACTTCGCTGTTCAAATGTTACTGCGTTGTTGTTTAAATGTCTACGAATCATTTATATGAGGAAAAAATAAATATTAATTATCAAAAAGGAAAAGATCATTCATCAGCAACGTTATTCTCCTCAATTGAAGTTAGTGAAGGCTGCCAGCGACATTTCTCAACACAATTAAAGAAAAAAGCCACAGTTTTTCTACAATATATTCACTAATACTTCCAATCAAGCTAAACCAAAAGGTGAAATTTCTTCAAATCTGCAAAAACCCAGATCGGATCTAATCTAACAGCTCCCAGTTCCTCTTCAGATCTGGAGAAAAACGAGCTTAATAAGCTAAAATCAACCATAATACCATCCAAAATCAAAACTCAAACTTTCAAAATGAACAAACATCGAATCTTCAATTGTACAAGCTAAAATCAAATCATACAAATGAAAAGAAATTACCTTTGAGTTTGGATCAAAAGGTTGGGAACAGATCAATAACTCCAAGATCTCTAGAAATACTTCATGGTGATATTATGGATCCACCGAAACGGAAATCATGGACATCAGAAAGCTCCAATCTTTTCAAGGATTCAAATCCTTCATAGCAAAATTTCTACGTTTCTTCGAGTCCGGAATGCCAAGGAGAGTCCAAAAGAGGTAACTTTCCAAAACCGAGTCCCCATAAACGCAATTCGCACGCGTGGTTGCTCAAATGAATGAAGAATCCTTCACAGATGTGAAATTTGTTTTGATTCAAAAAGGATCGCCACATGTGGAAATCAGACACGAAGGAGAAGAAAGAACGGTTTTGCTGAGAATCCGGGCAGCAAAGGATGGAAGTTTCTGGGATGATACAGAGCATTGAATGAAGGAGATATGGGGATGATTTTGGAGAATCGTAAGGATTCTTCATTGAATGAGGCGTGAATGAAGAAGCAACGGCTGGGGGTTTTTTCAAAGTTGGGTTTCTGGGATAGGTTATGTGAAATTTGCAGAGAAGAGAAGATGATTGCGCCAGTGGTTTTACATTTTGGGATAATGGAGAAATGGCGCTAGCTTATAATTATAAAGGTATTTTTGGATATACATTATTTTTTCATTCTTCACAACCATTGCATTATTTTCTTGTCCTTTTTACATAAATAAGATGTAAACTTGTCCTTTATGACCTTATCCTATTTTTTTTTTCTTTTTTTGTTTTTGAGTGGAGTTTCACCACTGTTTCCAAACGTTTTATTTTTAACACCGTTTCAAAACGTTTGGAGGTAGTATAAATATACATTGACCAATTCTAAGCAGACAGAGTATTGCGTAGTGCCGTTGGTTAAGTGGTGGAAAAAGGCGGCAGTTGTTCAAACAAACCAAATTCTGTATTGTGCTTGGCCTGCAATTTTAATTATCAAAATCAAAATAAAAAATCAAAATCAAACCAAAACTTAAACAAATCAATTATCAAATTCACTCACATCTTATTAATCGAATCTTTTCCAAGTATCTCTCGCCATCTTCCAAATGTCATTCCTTTCAAAAATCCCCTCATTGTTGCCTAGTACTACTACTTCAAGCTTTTCAATTTTTTTAAAAAATTTACTTCTACATTATGTAAACAGAAGACAATTAAAATCCATTCCAATATATGTCCTTTAGCTTTGTTGTTCACTCCTACCTTTATTCTCTTTGTATTTTTTCCTTTGCACTTGGAATATAACAGCTTAGTCTCAATTTCCTCTTCTTTCTTCAAGTTTTTATTCAAAGATCATAACTTGGTCAAAGAAAACATTATACCAGGCGGAATTCTCTGTTCCCATGATGCCTTTTCAGTATCTGAGATTGTTTTGAAAGTTAAGCAAAAAAAGTAAGTGGCTTTTCTCGTTTTTCTTGTTTCTTGATATTGTAATATAGTGTTGATGAGGAATCTTGTACTTGAATTTTGACTAATTAAGTATTGTTACAGTTTCGTCAAAAAAAAAAAAAAAAATGTAATTGTTACAGTTGATTGCTTGAACCCTTTCCTTGTTAAGCTCAATTAGTTCTAATCTGTGATTTGAATTATGATTTTATTGAATTAGTTTAATGGGTTTATCTTTTGATTGCTAGTATGCTCCAAAGGTACCTATGGAAAGACCTTTTTAAAAAGAAAAACGCTTTTCCCCTATTTTTGGTAACAAAATGTTTGGATGGTTTCGGCTCCGGTCACCAAACCTACTTTCGGGGCGCCACAGTGAAATTCAACCGCATAAAAGTCGAATCCTGGGTTCGACCTTCGTGAGGTCGAATGTCTCGAAGGTCGAACTCACACCCCGATGTGGTGCTAGGCTCCTTACAGATAGATTACTGAGTAGAAAGTTTAATAAGATGAGACTAACACATTGTTGTTCAATTTGCTTTGTCTTTGATAGATTAGCCTCTGATTCACAAAGTTTTTATTCTACAATTGGGCTGACATGGCAATGTCATTGGAGGAGCTTTTAGTTGGGGAGGGATTTGATAAAGGTAAGTTAAGAATATCTACAAGAAAATCCCTCCCATCAGAATCAAAGAATGTTGTTCCGGTCTCGGCCTCGAATCGCGTGCAACGCAGGCCTAGTTCTGCTGGATCTTCATCTAGTAATAGAAGAACAGGCAGGACTAGATCCGACGTTGCACGTCATCGTACCAAAGGTGAAAATGTTAAAAATCCTAAGTCAAAAGACAATTCTTTAAGCCAAGAAAAAGAACCAAAACTCAAGCAACAACAACAACGACAGAACCATGAAAGAAAAAGTTCTAAGGATTCTTTTAAAGGTAAAAAGTTCAGTGTTGATTCAGTTGAATCCTCTTCTGTCTATGAAGTAATTGATCAGAATGCAGAGGCTGGTGAGATCACTGATACGAAATTACACGAAAATGGAAAGGCCGATGAGATCACTGAGGTGAAACTACTTGAAAATGGAATGTGCAACAAGGTTTATACGAACGATGCATATAACAATGAAGGAAGCCATGACAATGACATGGGATTTCAAGAAAATGTTATAAGCTACAAACCACCAGCAGAGAAAGAAATACAGTTAGACAACGGATTGGACAAGAACACGTCGATGAATACAATTTTTGACAAACATAACACGAAAAGCATGAAGCAAACCGAGACCTCGAATAGAAATTCTCAAAATATCAAAGAAAAGAAGATTCAGAAGAACACGGATATAGAACAAGATGTTGGTACTCCTGCATTGGACGAAGCAGCTATCTTAGCTTTGATTTCTCTTTTAACCGGTTATGCTAAGCGTTTCCTTAAAGATGATGATTTTAGGTCTTCACTTGTAGAGAATACTTTTGCATCTCTCAACTGTACAGGCAATACTGATGCTATAAACACAGAAAGTAAAGTCATTGAAAACCTTAAAGATGCAATTGAGATAGTTGAAAAGGCGGCTGAGGAACATACACTTAGCAAAGAGTTGAAGAAAGCGTCGTTGCAGCTTAGTGTCATAACGGGATTAAACTGCAATGAAATGAAAGACGGATTTACATGCAACATCCCGAATTACAAGTTATCTGCATGTGCACATCTTTACCTTAGTGTGATTTATGTGCTGCATAAAAAAGATAGAATAGCAGCAAAACATCTTCTTCGAGTGTTATGTGATTGGCCTTCTCAAGCAAGAACGGTTTTATTAACCGATCTTTGGGACCAAATATTTGGCCCACATTTTTCAGAATTGAAGATTTGGTTTAGCAACGAGACCGAATCTCTTGAAAATTCACCAAGTAAAGCAAAGAAACTTAAGCTTATCGAGGAAACATATAATGAAATTCTTGGTTCTAGTACTTATCAGCTTGCTGCGTATTATAAAGATTGGCTTACAGAAGGGTATGAAGTTCCTACACTCCCTTCTATTCAGATACCGCGTATAAATTATGAAACAGTCGAGGACGAAGAACAAGATGATTATTCTCATGAAACGGTTAGTCCTGTTAACAGTTTGCCTTCTCAACCAATTGTTAGTAGAAAGTTATACGATGAAGTATTTAAGCATTCAACCGTAAAGGGGTCAGAAGAGTTTGAGTTTGAGGTAGAAGAAAGTTCTGACATAAGTGCCAGAAGCTCACATTACGCGGTACTTGAGGACAACAATTCATCTTCTGAAACTGTCAAGCAGACAATTCTAGACGTCAAATACGATCTAGCTTCACATCCGGTGAGTTATTCATGTAACAGTAAGTTATGATTTTGTTCTTAGCTTTAAAAACAATGCTGATTTTGTAATCTGTTCAATGGTTGTTTACGTTTTCTATAGGAAGATGAGGAGGCAGAGAGAATCATAACGGAAAGCACTTCAGAGAATACGAGGTCAAATGACCTCTTTGGTTACCGGGATAAAAAACCCGGTAATTCAGAAAATATGACGTCGTTTCATGCACTGCAACCTGCAGAAATGAGTGAAATGATACTCAAGAGGTTGTCTAAAAGTGTTTTTCAACGGAAAATTTCAGACAATTCTATCGAATCAGCTTGTCCTGTCCCTGATTCCATGGTAATGTGTATATGTTTAAGTTCTTTTACTCACTCATGACTATATGTATCCCTTTTAATACTCTCATTTTGTTTCTGCAGCCAACTAAATCAGGATCTGTTTTCGAAGGTACGTACTTGATAAATTTACCATCTCACCTAAATGTTTATACACTTAATAATGGCTTAATATGTCATTAATAAGATGATTTACAATGCAGAGAATGAAGCATTTTTCTCAAGTGTTCCCGAGGATTTTGTATGCCCTTTGACTGAACTTCTCTTTGAAGATCCCGTGACACTCGAGACAGGCCATACATTTGAGAGATCCGCGCTCATGAACTGGTTCGATAGAGGGAATATAACATGTCCTGTGACAGGGATAACATTGGAATATCAGTCTATTCCTCGGTCTAACTTAATTTTAAAACGTGTGATTGATAGTTGGAAATCAGAGTATTATAGGCGTTTGATGGATTTAACCTCTAAATTAAACGAATGCACAGAATCAAAAGATGAAACTGCTGTCTTTATATTAGAACAACTTATGATGGTTTCGAGTGAGGAAGAGAAACGAAGAAATGCAATACATATTGTAACTGAAGGAGGCCTGCAGTTTATTGTATACAGATTTCGTATTGGAAATATGGAGGAAAAGACTCGTGTCTCGGCATTATTGCTTTACTGTATTATGGCTGATGCAGATTGTAGGAGATATATTTGTTCGACGATTGATAGGATTTCTCTGCTTGATCTACTTCATAGTGAGCAATTAAAATCAAGAATGTGTGCAATATCTTTGTTGACTGAAATAGTTTGTCTGAACAGGTAGTTCTTGTATACTAAATGATTAATTCTGATTTTGCTAATTGTTTTTTAAACATATATTGTACTGGGATTTGTTTAAATTTTCAGGAGGAAAGATGCAATGTGCTTTTTAGATGGTTTACAAAGGGAAGAAACACTAAGTGCATTGCATGTTTTATTAATGCTTCTTCAATGTTGTGAACCGGAACAAAAACCTCTGGTCGCTGTGCTCCTCTTGCATTTTGATCTTCTGGTTAGTCTTCCAATCTACTACGGATGTTTCTGTTTGGTAGTGTGTCTTGTATACGCACCGGATCCACGTATTCCGTATCTGCGTATCTGTACCCGTACTACCTAGATTCGGACCTTAACTTTGTTTCAGCAATCTTGCATTCATGTTCCAACTTCTAAGCTACATATCAAATTATTTTGTGTTGGTACTTGCAGGTGGAAGAACCACAGAATTACAGGTTGTATAGAGGGGAGGCAGTTGATGCCATTACAGCGGCGCTTGAAAGTAGCTTATTTGATGATGGGGTCCAAGAAAATTGTTGCAGGGCACTCCTAGTTCTCGGAGGTCATTTTTCTTCTGCTGGAAAGCTTATGACTGAAGATTGGATCTTGAAGCAAGCCGGATTTCTTGATTGTCCGGTTTTCGATTCCCTGAACATGAAGAAGCCATTGATTTAAAGGACAGAACCGTGGCCATGGTACGTTTTTGTACCGTTACGAATCAAATATATTTTACATGGTTTTTCAGAATGTTATTGTTTCATTAAGTAGTTGAAACTTGATTTTTCTTTATCTGATATGAATCGTACAGAGAGATGATTTTGATGAAGATAGAGCAAGAGAGAAGTGGTTGGTGAACCTATCTGTGTCGTTTCTTGAAGATGGGAACAAGTCATTCTTAGAAGCTGTTTCCACATGTTTGATGTCTGAATTCCCGGATTTGGTTCGGGTGTGTCTAACCACGGTGGCTTGGTTAAGCTCTGCCCTCGCCTCGTTATCGGATCCTGATTTTCAGCTATCTGTATTTTCAGCTCTTATACATGGGCTGAAAATCTGCCTTGAACATGGTGAGCTTGTTGAACACAGGGTTCTTGCCTCTATTTCCTGCTGAATTTCAGCAAATTCCCAGGTTTGTTCTTTCTTTATGCATCAATACAATGTATTTTGTCCCATGTATAATAAATGGGTGTCATTAGTTGCACCACATAAAAAATCTATCGTTATGGCAGCACGGTGACAATCGACTTTTTCACGGTTGATTGTAGAGCAACTGAGAATTGACTTTCCATGTGGCGCGGTAAAAACCTTAGTGTCAATAAAGACGCCCATAAGTTAAGGTTGCTTTACCGTAGACCTAAATTGTTTGGTTTTACACACACGATTCCGTAAAAGGGCCTTTAGTGGCACCACACATGTCTATCGCCGATTTACCTATGACACTGCATCGATATATGTATATATCTATGGCACCACATATGGCGACTACTTTCACCCTACGTAAAGATCGACTTTTCGAAGGTCGATCCAAGAATCGACATTCTGAAAGTCGATTGTTATCAAAGAGAATCGACTTTTAACAAGTCGATTCTAGGATCGACCTTTAAAAAGTCGATTTCAAGTGAGGCGTTATTTTCACCACATTGAATTTACCGTGGCACCACACTTCGGGCAATATTCGAATTTACATGAGGTCGAAAATGAAGTTTCACTTCGCAAAGTCGAAGGTTGATCTCACATACGACTTTTCAGAAATCGTGACCGCAAAGTCGAAGGTTGATCTCACATTCGACTTTTTAGAGGTAGAATGTCACCGCGACGCCAAAGTAGATTCGCCGCGCGCTAAATAAGAATATCTGTAAGTGTGGTAAAGAAAATGCATGTGTAGTGCCATAGGTGGATTCAAGATTTCCTGACATCCAATGTAGTGCTTTTGGTATCTATTTGTTAAGTACTTTGTGGCGCCTCAAGTGGATTTATTAGGGTGTCCTTAACGGCCCCTCAATTTTGGTTCATATTTTAAATTTTTTACTTTTGGTTGGCTACAGAATGTAGGCTCCTACTGATGACAATGGCTGAAGATATCGCCCTGCCTCTTGAAAACCTATCAGAAGAAACATGGACAGCCAAAGAACTCTATGCATTAATTTGCACTTAAAAGTAAACAAATAAATCAATCACCAACAGAAGGATTTGCCTTTTCCCTGTAAATTTTGTGTATTTAAATTTCACATTCCTTTATACAATTTAGCACTAAAATATCATTAATCTTCATCCGGAATCATTGATAACAAATGACGTCAAATGATAGATGTGTCTTTGATGTGACATGTATCTACATCCAGAGTCATTGATGACGTTTGACGTTATTGATTGATCAACGGCTTCAAATGATAGATGTTTTTTTTATGCGACTGAAACGACGTATATGTTACACTCTTGAGTGATCTCAAGTCCTATGAGTGTTGCTGAAGAAACTCTTAATATATATATGTTAATTTCTTTTTTGGTTCTCTTTAGTGTGACATACATTTTGTTATAAAATAAATATACATGTTATTTTAATATTATTATTTTTTGTATTGAAGGCTAAAGACAATGAATGAGCTAGTAGACTGCATCATGTGTAGTTTGTCCTGATGAGTAAGCAAATTTTGTTCTTTATTATTACAACAGTGTGATTGCATCACGTTCCGACTCATTTTCTGCAAAGTATTTAGTTTTCAATTTGGAATACACTTCCAATTTTACGCAATTTTTTTTAAGTGCATAAACCACGTGACACTGTATCATAGATGATTCTTGCATGGTAAGTTGGTAACTCCATTTAAGGAGTTGTCATTTCATGGATTAATCCTGATCACACGGCCAATTCAAGCTTAAAATCGCGTGGCCCGCATTCGTCCATACGTTTTACTCCACAAACGGAGCCACGAGGAAAGAATTTCTCCTGTGTCACAAGAAACTATACTACATATGTTTTACTACATCTTCAGAACACGCTTTCAACGCCATAATTTTAATCAATGAAGATAAAATATGCAATGCATTGAAAGATGTAGTAGTTAAACGCAGAAGACACATATCATTTTTTGAAACACCTGTTATTGTTTACGTCTATGGACATATTATGTCTATAGCCTATTGGGGTCATAATTGATCAAAGTAAGAAAAACCAAATTTATTTTAACATGAAAACATACAACGTAAATACCTTTTTGTGTCATGTGGTTTGGTATGGATTGAGAGGAACTATTTGTGAAAAGTTGATCTCTTTTACCTACCCTTTTGTTTGTGTCATGTGGCTTGGTATCGATTACTGTCGAAATTACCCCTTTTAGAGAGGCAAAAAGTACAAATTATTCAGTAATCACAACTACCCTTTTGCGCTTAAACCTCAGAAAGATTATATATATACATATATTCTCAGCCGCAAAGGGTGTATTGGGTGATGCTTATTTTTAAGAATAGTACCATGCACAACGTATAACACAACACTTTTACACCATCGACACAGACGCTTTACATCTTCATCAAAATGGTGTAAATGTGATGTTGAAATACCTGTCATGACACACCTATCATGATAATAACATTTCCTGCAGGTATTTACCCCAAACATATAAGATGAAAGCTTGCAGCAAAAAGTTAAAAACAAGACATACAACACAAGTCCATATTATTACATAGTCACAGAAAACACAGACATAACTGAGAATCCAGACAACATATGTTTACTACAACACAATAACTTAAGGATGCAAATGCAATTTTCTCAAAAGACTGATGATAGGAAACAGCCAATACTAAGGCTCTCATGACAACAAAACCAGGAGGACTATCTAGTCATTATCTCTGCAGTCTCAATACTTGTTCTTGTACCAAAACACGCCCTTGCCACCTTCGTCTGGCTCGACGTAAAGGCATTCTCTAGCCTCCCTCCACATCGCCTTGTAGAACGGAGTCCCATCGAATTGGTAGTACTTTCCGAGCACTGGCTTGATCGCGTTGGTTGCCTCCATTGCATGATAATGTGGCATTGTGGAGAAGAGATGGTGAGCCACATGTGTGTCTGTGATGTGATGGAACACCTTGTTTAGGACACCATAGTCTCTATCAGCAGTTGCCAAAGCTCCTCTTAGCCAATCCCATTCGGATTGATCGTAATGGGGCAATGATGGATGAGTGTGCTGCAAGAATGTGATCATAACAAGGAAAGCATTGACAACCAACAATGGTACACCATAGACACATACCAACCAAGCTAGACCTTTGACCAATGCCACACGGTATAGAAAGAAAGCGGCTACAAGAAGTCCGGCGTCTGATAAGAAGATTTGAAGCCTTTCACGGTTGTTGTAGATTGGGCTATACGGGTCGTAATGGCACGCGAATCGATTATAAGGTCTTCCAGAAACATTGAAGAGCAAATACAGAGGCCAGCCTAAAGTAAGGGTGATCAAAAGTGTGACAAGTCTGCCTGAGGGTTGTTGAGGTACTTAGAGTACCAAGCTGTTTTGGATTTGGGTTTGAACAAACACCTCGTCGCGCTCGAGCGATCCGGTGTTGGAGTGATGACGGCGATGGCTGTATTTCCATGAGAAGTAAGGGACCATAAGGGCAGAGTGAAGGATTAGGCCAACAGTGTCATCCACCCATTGGTAGTCACTGAATGCATGATGACCACATTCATGAGCAATCACCCATACTCCAGTGCAAACACAACCTTGAACAAACCAGTAAACCGGCCAGGCGACATAGCGGAATGGAGTTGGGATAAGAGGGATGTAAGTTGTAGCAATGTAGTACAAGAGACTGACCACAATGAGATCGTAAACAACATACGCGAACGAGTGGAGGAGTGACCTCTCAAAGCAGTGAGGTGGGATGGCTTTCTTGAGTTCACCAACTGTGAATGGAGGCTTGGTGGATGGAGCTCTTTTGATGGGGCTCTTCTCTTTCTCAGACTTGGTTGGAGCTAAGCTGCGGCCTCCGGCTCCCCATTTTCGATCCCGGCACAAAGTACACACACCTGAAATGTTTGGAATGGAAACAACAAACAAGAATCAAGTTATATGCATTAAAACTTGGTCATAAGGATTCTTTAGTGCAAGTTTATAATAAATTTCTTGAACAATTTCGACCAAGCAATCAAAATAAGTAAAAGTTCTGAACCATTAAATCTACAGTAAACTTCCAAATTTAATACAGAATGTGGTCCAAAAGTTGATGAGCTGAAATCCAACCTTTCTATCATGAATATAAGGTCCATATCAGAAGGGTCCCCAACAATATATGCAAGTGCTGGGACATAATAAGTGGTTTCTTTTAAAGCAGATTCTGTAGACACTGCCTATCCATAAAGTTTCTGAACCTTTCCAACTGTACAATTCTTAGCATCTAACACCTCTAATATTCACTTCTAACCATATATTTTTCTGCTCCAGTATCTGTACTGACTGTAAGATGAGTCAAATGCACAACCAGTGGTACCCGGCTCATCGTCTCGTCAAACACTATTTTTATTTGGGAGCATCTAATGCTTATTGCTTTAGTGCTCTCATATTATTACTCTTTTGGTAACATAAAGTCTGGATGGTTTCGGCTTTAGCCACCATCTCAGGTCAGAACAGACCCATGAGCTCTTTGAGTACTTACAACAACAACAAAGTCGTCCACTTTTGGGAGTAAGAAACGAACCCACAATCTTATGGAGACAAAATATTACGCTTTTTACTATAAAGAATCCTTTTTTAAGTTCTTTGTTTATGATTCAATATCATTCGCAGTAGAATAAGATTCATCGACGCCTATACAAAGCGTCAAAGACTCAAATACAGACAAATTTTGAACTCAAATGGGATATATAAGATTGCAAATTTGACTACATTTTTCCTTGTCAATCGCCTAAAAGATTTACTAGCATTGTCTGCTAAGCAAAGAAAGATGAGTAAATTATAATGGTCGTTAAGCAATAAATACAACCAAAGTAACAAACTTGATGTCAAATCATTCTTTCCTTACAAGTTTAAAGCTACTTACTGTATGTAATAATTAAACAGCTCAAGGAAAGCAAACAGGGATTACCATTGCTGAAAGATTAATTTTAAGCTACAACGGGTTATACCAAATCGATGAACATAATGCATATCGTTTTTACCCTCTTTCACATAGTACTACGTACAATTACTTGCTATAATCATTGCTACAATGATTGTAAAATAAAAGTTATTTGGTCCCTTGTCTAAAAAGGGTCAATATAAATGTTAGTCTTCGTTACAAGGGACCACCCTACTTTTGTGAACACAAAATTCTGCTTTTTGTACAAATTTTTTTCTGGAAGATCTTAATTCAAAGGGCCCACATTACTTTGGCAAATCAACCAAATCATAAAAGCTTGCCAGGTTACTTATTAACCTCCCAATACAGGGATGAAATTTTAAAATACAATCGTTGTAGGAAGTTTTTACCAAGTGGCATAAATTACAACCACTCATTTCTAACATCTCACACACGATAAAAGTGTATCATGTGGAAGAGAGAAAGAAACGAAAGCGCCTAATGTGATGCATTTTCAGATAACCTTCCTACAACCTTTCTGACCATAAAATCTCTCGGCAGGTGTCAAATTACCATGTCAAAAACTTAATACGTTGGGAAGATGAAAATTAATATGTATTTAAACAAGTAACTAATACCAAACAAAATACAATAAAATAATACATTTCTTCCTTGGTAAAGTCGTTGTCACAAAACCATATAAAGATGTTTTTCTTTTTCAAAATTAATAAGGGGTCCATAGAAGATGAAGTTATGCTTAAAATGGGAATGTTTGTTCTACAACAAAGTCATTACGATACACTTTTACACCATCGATCTTTATCGTGAGACGGTAGTTAATCAATATGCCTCGATCATAATCAATGATACAAAAGTGTCTCAGACATTCATTGCCAAGACTATCATTACTCATTACCCTACCACCTGCTCACCTGCTAGTCAATTTCTATATTGAAGAAATGAAATTAGATTTTTCCTCCTGATAATATTGCTTTGGCTTTACTGTGTAAAAAAGAAATACTAAAATAAGCAGAAAGGAAAAACAAACATTACATATACAACTGGAGTCACACCCCATCATCATTTTTGATAAAGAGGAAACTTTTCCTATATTAAGAAAAAGGATAAATTAATAATATAATAATGATTTCTTTTTCAAAGAAGTTTTTAGCTTTAAATCAATTGATGTCCACACATTATTAAATTCATGAGATCGTTGTGTGTAGTAATGACACACGTCATGTCTGAAACGCTGTTGTGATGTATCATTTTCTTTATTTTATCTGTGTCTTTTGCGCTCAAGCACGTTAAAACTCAAGAAATATACTCAATTTTCAAAAGGGCTCCACATGGAACACATGCAATGTGAAATGAGACAAGAGTCTTTGGTTGTTTCAGTGAAATCCCAGAAAAAAATCAATAATAAATTAACAATATTCTCATCTATGTCAGGGGTTTTTTTTTATTTTATTTGCAGAAATGCAAATTTTTTCTTCATAAAACTAATAAAACATAAAGAAAAAAATTAAAAAAGAGAGGAGATTTGAATAGATCTGTCCCCAAAAAAAAAAAAATGCCAATGCAGGTCGGCAGCTCAATGGCTCAATCCTCAAATTGAAATAAGATCAAACATTCCTCAAAAAAATACAATAAGATCAAACAGGGAAAAGAAACAGAGTAGCAAAATCAAAGCGTCTGAACAGATTGTAAAGATACAACGAAAATGCTGCAGATTTCAAAGATCGATGCTAAATTAATGATTAAAAAAGGGGAAATAAAATACATGAAAAATTACCTAAAAAGAGAAATTCACAGAGCCCCTACAAAGGAAAAGGAAGCTCCTCTTCCTCAATGTGCCTTCCCTCTCTATCTCTGTTTGCAGATTTGTGATGAATAATGATAATAAATTAAAAGAGGAGGAAGAAGAAAAGAGGGGAGATTGTGGTATATAAGCTTTTTTGTTTGCTAATAATACATTGGGTGGTGGTGTGCCGCTTCCCCTCTAAACTTAACTGTGGGCCTCCACCTATTCGCACGGGCGATAATTACTAGGATTTTTTTTTTTTTTTTTGAGAAGACAAATTACTAGGATATTTTAATGGACAGGAAAATTAATTAAACTTTTGGTCCTTTTCTCTAAAAAAAAAAAAGAAAAATATATCTTTTCACATAAATTTTTATTTTATCACACATATTTTTTTTTTCTTCCAATTTCGCCGTTATTTTTTTATTTTACGCTACGCTCATTCTCGACCAAAGTTTTGAATTTATTACACATATCCATATCTTAAATATGGTCGTAATATACGTGTTGAGAAAGCCCACACCTGGTTGATTTCGACCATATTTTAAGTAGAATGTTTAAAGCTTTTCCAAACTCATACATAGTCAGAGCATCATTCGACCAATATTGAGTTCGGAATACTCTACACATCTGCATTTAATTGGTCGTGATAACAACAACAATATAAGAAAGATTACTTATTGATTCTCGACCGACTTTGAGATGTAATATTAAAAGTTTTTCAGATTCAATTTTAGTGTAATGTCTTTCTGACCGGTATTAAGTATGAAAACATTCAAAATTTCACTAGAATAAAATTAAGATAATGATCGATTCACTCAAATCGGCCAGAATTATTGCCATAATGAATTACCATAAATCGCTTTAATAGATATATTTTCCGGACTCATTTACGGTCGAATGGCGGCGCATAATATCCAAACGGGTTTCACCTCATTCTTGGTAAGTCAGAAACAACATTTGTGTGAAAAGATAATTCAAAAAAACTTTTGTTCCTTATCGGTTTTTTTTTCCTTTCATTTTCTCAAACTAGTCTTTATTTTGATATTTACGCTTTTGGTATCCTAATTATATTTGTTTGTTAGAGTATATTCTTAAGAAAGTTATGACTTACCGTTGAATCCGTTAAGTGTCCAAATAAGATAACAGAAATATATAGTTTTAGGATAAAAATGTCGTTATCAAAAATTAAGGGTTATTGTTGCCACAATAAAAAAGGACCAAAACGTTGTATTTCAATTACTTTTATACCAAAAGTAATATGACCCACGACTAGGGTTAAACCTCAGACATCATGCTTTCATTAAATGTCTAGAAAACGTAACTAAAAAGTATAGTAAAGGGATAAAAATGTCAATATGAGATATATAGGCTAGTTTAAGAAAATAAAGAAAAATAGGAGATCAAATGTGTAAATTTTCCTTTTAATGAACAACACCATTATTATAATGCGACTATATTAAAATTTTGATAATGGAAAATGATACTTATAATTTCAAAAGTCTCGCTTCTACGCCATATTCTTTCACAACACATTTTTCATTCGAAAATGATTAAAAAGTCGAAATGGTCTAAACCTATCAATTTCCTATTTTAATAGGGCATTTTTACTTGTACTATCGATATTTTACTTTGACAACATAATATTCAGACACAACATACGATCAATTTTTTGAAAGTCGATTATATGATCTATAATCAACTTGTTTAGGTCGATTGTAATGATCTATTTTTAAAAGTCGATTCTAGACCGTATACAAGACTTCTTGAAAATAGATTGTGTGATGTAGCTTGTATGTGACGCCACGATAAATTAGACGTGGTAAAAAATGAATCCACGTTTAATGATAATATGCTTCATAATACTCTCTCATCCAAAAATTTAAGCTTAGTAGGATTTTAGGTTTTCTTTATAATACGAGTCATGTTAGAATACGACTACACATTTATTAATTTTTTCTTCAATTGCCTCTATTTTTATCACTTCAATCATTGTTAGTTTGTTACTAATTTCCAACTAGTGTATTAATGGTAATCACAAGAGTATTTTAGACCTTCCCTTTAAAATGTATGATTTTTTTATTTTTAAAATGACGTCTCAAAGGAGAATCAACCCACGGTGACCTCTAAGATTCAAGTCATTTACCACTTTAAGTCAAGCTACCTGGTTTATCTTACCCTGAATTTATTAACAATCCAACTATTTTTATAATACATTATAAGCATTTAATTAATAATAATCAAATAAAAGTTTAAATATTTCTATTAAAAATTTAGGTATTCAATCACTTTTATGAAAATACATAAAATGATTTATATTTTAAAACTAAGACTAATATGCATATCTAACTATGTAGTTACAACATGATTACGTGTGTAAAAGCATATTCTAACAGATGATGTGACTTAATTGTTATCACCAAGTCCTGTCTCATATTTAATGACACCATATATATGGTGTGTCACACCTCATGACTGGTATCATGAGGTCATGAAAGAATCGTTAGAGCTAAGTTGTATAAAGATATGCAAAGTACCACCTTTCCTTTCATTTCTAACCTCACACACGCCAAAAGTGTAGACATGAAAGAGAGTTAAAATGAATCATTTAAAGATGCCACTTTGCATAACCTTCCTACAACAACCGTTGCACCATAAAATCACTCCTGGTATCATAGTAACCACTAATAATAATAGTAGTGATACATCCACTACTACTTCAACCATAACATCTTATACAATACAATCAACACCACATATTTTGTTGGGATTCATTACAAAAAATAATTAATCACTTTAATCAATGAATACCACACATGTAGTGGTTTGTGTACTATACAAAAATGTAGTGCACATATCATTTTCCTAATAATAATTAATGATAGTATCTTCAATCCAACCCATGTAATATTAGAGTATCCAATGGTGTTCATAAATGGTTTAGTAGAGTATCTATAAAGTGTTTGTAAAACTTTTTATCCATTGGAGCTGTCCTAGTCAGCAAATGTTTAAGGCAAATGCTTGAAGAATATGAAGCGGTTCATTATCTGACAACTTTGTTTTTTGTTTTTTCTTAAGGGTTGTGTGTAGTAGAAATAAAGTTAATGTGTTATATATTTTTTGTTAATGTATATTGAGTTCATGATATAAAGGTTTTTAAAAGGTTTATGATTATGGAAGAAAAAATTTATAGATAAAATGTTTTTAAATTGATGAGATGACATAATTATAAACCTTTAAATAGGTTTACCATTGGCGATGCTCTGAACGTGAGTTCACAATTAAATAATCAGAACGTTCATGCTTTGATAATCAGAGTGATTTATCTGTAATAGAATGTTCAATACGAATATCATTAAAATTTAATGTAACTATATATGTAAGCCTTAAGGTAGACTCGGGAAACTGAAAAGACTATTACAGACGATCGGAAATGAACACATGCTGAATCTAAAACACATAATATAATAAATTTTACACAATAGTCAAGGTACTAAACATCTGTTACAACCTTGATCACTGATGGCCAAAATAGTGACGATCCAACTTTAAACGGCAGAGTATCGGGTCGGATGTACTACCGTGGTGAGCAAGGTCCATCTCACGAAGACTCAATCGACTACCAAAGTCATTCTCACAATTAATTTAGGTTAATCAGATGGTGGAACATGTTTATACTAGCAATTAAAACCGAATTCAAAGTAAACTAGAAGTGATGAAAGAAGGGATACAGACAAACCATGATCCGAGTAACTACTCACCCTCTTCTATGCATATTGCAGATTCACTTACCAAAGCTTTGTCTGAGCCTCAGTTGGGTGTTTATAGATCCAAACTAAATATGGTGTTTGTCCCTACATTTTGTTTGATGGGGGATGTTAAAAATTATGTGTGACATGTGTATTATTATGAGTGACACTTGTCATACAATTGTTTAGCCACTTGTTCTAGTAAAGTGTAACCACTAGGTGTTGGTACACCTTAAAAGATCTCATAGCTGTTGTGTAATTGTGTATGACAATCTAATGAAAGATTCTCTATCCATAATGTTTTATTTCTGTTAAAGTTTTCTGAGAATAAGCTTTATGCCAAGTTCAACAAATGTAAATTTTGGTTGGACCAATTTGATCTGGGGATACGGTTGTCTAAGTGGTGCATTATTTGATTTCGATCATTTTGGCATCGCTCACGAATTGGTAGCCGGAAATATAAGTCACAAAGATGAAACCCGCTCCTTCTTTGAAAGAGGAAGTAGATAGATTGGTCCCTCGGTACTGGTTGATTGTGCACAGCTTTGATATGATCAAATAAATTGCTGGATATACAGAAACCCGAATCCGGATCCAATCCATAATTAGATCGTCAGATCTGATTCACAGCACCGATCGAGACACTCTATTATGCAATAAATGAAGCAAGGAATTAAAATTCGTTTTTCGATTTTACTACGATATGATTCACATAATAAATTAATTTAACTACAAGAAAGTTGAAGATTTACCCAACGTAAGAGAAGCCGTGATCTTCCGGATTGTATCTCCGTCGACAACCTGGGACGCCGATCTCGTAAAGTATAACCTCTTCGAATATGCTTAAAAACCCTAGTTTTTGTTCTCCCAATTACTAAGACAATAAAACAAAATTTTCGCTTTCCCAAAAACTTGCATGTTTTTTCTTTCATAAATGGCGTTGGGTTTTCATCTCTTTTGTGTTATAAACTCTCTTTATATAAGCGCTAATAACCAATAGTTTGAGAATTTATCTTATACACACATATTTATATTTTCCTTTAAGAAAAATAAAACCTTTATCCAATAGGAAAACAAATTTTCTATTTATCCAATAAGAAAACTAATTTCTTGTTTATAATTATTTAACACATAAATAATTATATTATCCACATTATAATTAATTAGAGAAAATTTCATATCCCAAAATAAAATAAAAACATGGCGCCATTTTTATGCTATTTGGGATAATAGAAAATGTCTTTTCTATATTACATATTATTTACCAAATAAATAATATTCGCTTATTCATTAAATATACCAACTATTTAATTTATTCTCGAGGTTCCACAAAACGAGAAAATACTGCGCACAGAGCCAACCTTTACTTACGGAGACCATATGATCAGTAATTTACAATAAATTGAATAAAATATTCATCGAATGTAACATTTCTACTCAACTTATTAATTCTGCACTACGCCACCATAAATCCAAATCGAACTCTATCGATTATAGATATAACTTATTCTCAAAAAATCGAGTCAATAAGTGTCCATTGATATAATCATTACGCATGCACTAACCCTCCATAGACTATCCGTGAACTAAGCGAGATTATTTCCGTAAACCTCTTCATTACATTTTATCCTTATTTTCCATTAACCCACTAAAGTGATCAATTAGTTTATAACCGCATGAACTCGGCCGATTGATCGGTTTCCAGATCAACAAATAAAGGGATTGTCTTTCTACTTCCCACAAGAATGAATGAATTCCATATATGTGAAACACACACTCCTTACTCATCCCATAATAGTGCCAACGTGAAAGTGATTCGGACCGCGCCTCTTAGCGATCCTTAACGAACACATCAAACCCTATCTTGAAACAAGTAGGAGTATGCAATCACTTCAGGATTAAGTTTAATCCATACATGATCATCTTGTGATTTAATAAGATTTCCCAATCACAGAATTATATGAGAAATACAGATTAAATCGGTACAGTCCTATATGACTACATCATATATAAATACCCCACTTAGATAACCAATATCGACAGTGTCCGGATAAGATGGTCACACCTTAAAGTGTTCTGGGCGCATTAATGGTGGTTTAATCAATAGACCCCATACTTTGATTAAGTTCACAACAGACTAACAATTCAAGTGTATCACCATAAACTTAATCTCACGCGTGACAAAGACACTAAGTTATATGGCTACATATGATACAGCTTGGGGTTTTCAGTAGTGTATTACTTACAAGCACGAAGCAAGTAATAAGATGAGAATAAATCTGTCAATTATTAATTATAAAAACAATTAAGTAAATTGTCTTTCGGGCGATACTTCCAACATGAATATCGGTTATTAGTGAGTTAATGGTAGTTCGAGGATAAGATCATGGAGAGGTCATACGGACAATGTATTGCTTTATATATATACGAACTGTCTGTGGAGGGTTATGTGAAGTCCCACATCGGTAAAATAAGAGAATGCTCACCCCCATATAAGTGTGAGACATAAAGATCTTGTCAACTCGGGTTAGCCCTTTTAGACCAAGCCAGGACGGCGGTCTAAGCATTTGACCGGGGTCGGGGGGCGTTACAGAATGGTATCATCAGACGGAACTATGTGCTGCACCGTACAAGAAGACGGTGTAAGGATGGCCTCTAGTTACCTCTGGTAGGACGATCCGAGAGTTAGCGATCTCGGCCGCCCTGGCGAGGACGCCAGCCCCTTATAAGGGGGGACAATGTGAAGTCCCACATCGGTAAAATAAAAGAATGCTCACCCCCATATAAGTGTGAGATATAAAGGTCTTGTTAAATCGAGTTAGCCTTTTTAGACCAAGCGAGGACGGCGGTCTAAGCAGATGACCGGATATTTATGACTATTTAGCGCTACAGCGCCCGGGTCCTGGGCGTTATAGGTGTTATCTATAGGTAATGGTTATATCAAATGGATGTTCAATAACAACTATTAATAGTGAGTGGATTAAAGAAGTTTTATAGTATTCCACAAGAGTGCAATTTCGGTTTTATGATGATATGATGCCGTGGATTAATGAGGTGGGTCATTCAACGAAAGAGTTCGGTCGGTCATTCAATTGTTAGAGCTTCGATATTGGCTCATGATTTCGGATTGTCTCTCGTAATTCACAATTAGAAGCACTCGATAAACGAAAAAAATCATTTTTTCAGGATTTAACTAACGGACATCTTATTATATATTTTTAAGGAAAAAATTGTCAAATGACCCGCATTTGATTTATTACCCGCCCCAGAACCCGGATTCCTAGCTAAGGCACATATATTTACATCCATTATCCATTTACTGTAAAAAAAAAAAAAAAACACGAAAAAAAAACCCACTACAAATGTGCAAACAGAAACTCCTTCCATATCCATTTAAAAAAAAAAAAAAAAAAGAGCAGAAACGTAGACAGCTACATCACAAAAAAAACCGCCTACCCAAACAACTCCCCATTATCACGCATTACATGTTATTTGCATTTGATTTATTACCCGCCCCAGAACCCGGATTCCCAGCTAAGGCACAGATATTTACATCCATTATCCATTTACTGTAAAAATAAAAAATAAAAAAACACGCAAAAAAAAACCACTAAAAAACCCACTACAAACGTGCAAACATAAACCCCTTCCATATCCATTTTAAAAAGAAAAAGAAAAAGAAAAAGAAAAAGAAAGAGCAGAAACGTAGACTGCTACATCACAAAAAAAAAACCTGCCTACCCAAACAACTCCCCATTATCATGCATTACATGTTATTTTAAATATAAAAAAACTACCAACTATCCTGTATAAATCCTTACAGATAAATACCCTTCACAACAAACACGGTCAACAAAAACACAAATAAAAACACACGCGACGATTCACCCTTCATCTGCAGATTCGTAGTTCCACCTCACCTACAGCTTCAACACATATTGCACAGGGGGCCAGTTGCTTCATCCACGCCATCAAGGTGCACGCCTAATCACAAAACATTCATACATTTTTCGTTATTTATCGCCTTCATCCACTAAATAAGGTCTCATTCTAGGAAAAACTACCTACAGAATTGAAGAGATTTGCACTCTAAATGCCTAAAGCATATTCGAGAACTCCAAGATATATTGATCTCACCAGCCATCCTCATTAGCCCTGCTCAATAAGGTATGTCACTCAGAATTACATAGTTACATAGTTTTTTTGGATTTATTTTCCAATCTTTTACTCCAGATTTTGTCATTAACCCGACAAACACACTCACCCCGCACGTAATAGCAATACAAACTAAATAAAAATCTTAACACTTTTGTTTCCAACCGCAAACAAAAGCAACACATTAAAAACCCAAACAATTACAATCTTCTACAACACTTGTAAAGTCCCACATTGGTAAAATAAAGAGAATGCTCACCCCATATAAGTGTGAGACATAAAGGTCTTGTCAACTCGGTTAGCCCTTTAGATCAAGCGAGGACGCAAGGCGGTCCAAGCAGCTTGACCGGACATTTATGACTCATTTAGCGCCACTACCAGGCCTGGGTCCAGGGGCACATGTAATGGTATCAGAGCCAACTATCGATGGAACTATGCGCCGCACCGCACAAGAAGACGGGTGTAAGGATGGCCTCTAGTTACCTCCTGGTAGAGACGATCCGGGAATAGATCTCGGCCGCCCCGGCGAGGACGCTTAGTCCTTATATATGGGGGGAGAATGAGAGAATGTAAAGTCCCACATCGGTAAAATAAGAGAATGCTCACCCCATATAAGTAAGTGAGACATAAATGTCTTGTCAACTCCGGGTTAGCCCTTTAGACAAAAGCGAGGACTTAATGGTCCAAGCAAAGCTGACCGGATATTTATGACTCATTTAGCGCTTACATTGGCATAACCTTGTGGAGAATAATATTTGATTCAACTCTACAAATCCTTCACCTTCTCTTTTCACCGTCGCATGGTTTGAGTTTATCAACATTCTTAGACCTTTGCTTTTGCTTGAGATGAGTTCTACACTAACTCCATGTTTAACTCTATTATTTCCAAGTACTCTCATCGCTTCAACTATTAGTGTTAAAGGTCTCCTACTTTGGCACATAGATTTCATTATCCTCGTTTTTGCTTTATCCAACATGAGTGAATACTTTTGTTTCCGTGTGTTTTCCTTTCAGGTTAGACCCCTTACCATGCTCTAAAAATTCTGGAAATTTTCCAAAATATAGACCGATGTCTTATCTACAATTTATCTTTTAATATTGATTCAATAATATTTATGGATTGTTCAGAAAATCCATGTTATTACCGGACACTCTGTCCAGAAAATCTGCAGCAGCACCTTCACTTCCTCTTCTGTTTTGAACAGGTTAAACACCCTTAAATGATCTGAATTTTTGATATGTTGCAGAAAAAACTTTTATCTACAATTTGTATTTTGGAATTAGGTTCAGATTCTTTTTTGTTTGATCTCGATTTGCAATTCAACTCAGTGTTTATTAATCTGGAAATTCTGACAGCTTGTGCAATC